>CAJHQP010001271.1:0-122619 GCA_905132765.1 Moricandia arvensis
AATAATATGTATGGTCTTTGTCATGGGGTCTCACACACTCCCCACGCGATAAATACATTGAATTAGATATGCGACGTTTATAATAATTTCCCGGGCAAAAAAACGGTTTTAACTGTCGCTGTAGAATCACACGTGTCGTAATCGTATCGGGTCGAAACCATCGAACGGTTATAAATTAGCCGACATGGTAGTCATTATCACCGGCTAAGTAAGACTTTGGCGACGTAGAGAGAATCTCCACCATTCTCGTTACGCCACGTCATATGATCTGGCACCTTCCACATTTACAACCACACACAACGTGGAATTTGTCGCCTTAAAAATCAATTTATCGTTTTTTTTTTGTTTGTTGGGTTTTTGATATTTTTTCTGTAAATGATTAATAATTATCCTCACCTAATAATTATCTCTTTTTGACTTACTCTTTTGTTTTAATATTTTTTTTTGATAAAAGCTAAAGTTTTAATTAATTTTTGTGACAAAAAAAAAAGAGAAAAGTTCTAAATATTTGAAAATTTTGTAGATTTTATAAGCATATGGGAAAGTATATGAACATGGACGCGAATTCTCCGCGGAATTGAATTATAAGGAGCACATCGTGAATCTTGCGAATACTTAGGGTTTCTGATTCTTCGGGTTTTTGATCATTCTTTCAAGTCAAAGCAAAGTGTTCATCTTTTTCCATGTAAGTCATCGTTTCCGGATAGATTTTCGTTTTCGTTTTCTCGTTGATCTATCCAATTCCATCTGCGAATTGTGATCGAATCTCATAATCTGGGCTTTGCTTCTTATCTCGATTGTTCTGGAATCATATAATGTAATTCGATTCCCCTGTTTTCTGGTTTTTTTGAATATGTGGTGTGTCGCCATGGTTCGTCATAGAGCACGATGGTGTTTAAAACGTTTATTAGATTTTGATTTTCGTGTTGGGTTTGCTCCAAAGTTGAGAACTTTGAGACTATTTTTTGTTCATCCCCTGTCACGTTTTACTTGTGCTGCTTTTGGGATCACTCAAAAAACAATGCATTTAATGCCACTACTTACTTAGATTTCAATATTGCAAACGTTACCACTTGCGTTTCATGTCCATATCTCTTTTTGAATTGCATGCCTTTTGCTTTGTCCTTACAGATCTTTTGGACTTTGAGCAGCTGATTATGTTCGTCTCTGTTTTCATTATTTAGTAAGACAGAGAGTCTGAGCAAAAGGAAAGTGAGAGATGGATGTTTCAGCACTTTTAACCTCTGCTGGGATTAATATTGGGATATGCGTAGTCCTTGTGTCTCTTTACTCCATCTTAAGGAAACAGCCGTTCAATTATTGTGTTTACTTTGGCCGGATGCTCTCTGGTGGAAGAGTTAAACGTAATGATCCTCGTTGGTATGAGAGGTTTGCTCCCTCTCCGAGTTGGCTCGTCAAGGCTTGGGAGACTACTGAGGACGAGATGTTGGCTTCTGCTGGTCTTGATGCTGTGGTCTTCATCAGGATGGTCGTTTGCAGCATTCGTATATTCTCAATCGTTGCAGTCGTTTGCATTTCATTTGTTCTACCTGTAAACTACTACGGACCAATGATGGAGCACAAAGAAGCTCATCTGGAACCATTGTCAATCTTCACTATTGAAAACCTTAACCCACGCTCACGATGGTAATGGCCGCTTAGCTCCACTAGTATTCTTATATTATATTGTGTTGCCTATATTTCTACTTGATTATGTCTCTCTTTGCAGGCTGTGGGTTCATTGTCTCTCACTGTACATCATATCCTCTGCGGCCTGTGCTTTACTATACTTTGTGAGGATCTCATACCCTGGTTCACGCTCTTTGTTCCATCGTTTTTGTTCTCTCTTTTTCAATCTGTTTATATGTGTTTGGTGTCGCTGTAGGAGTATAAGACGATAGCCAAAAAGAGGCTGGCATATATTGCTGCATCGTCCTCAAAGCCAAGTCATTTTACAGTTCTTATGCGTGCTGTTCCTCAGTCTCCTGATCAATCTTACAGCGAAACAGTGAGACAATACTTCACAAATTACTATGCACCAAGCTATTTGTCGCACCTCATGGTCTACCGTGATGGCATCATTCAGAGACTGCTGGTATGCGTTTTTGAGTTACTCTTTCAACGTTTGGCTTCTGATTATCAGTCACTTTTGTTTTGTTTTCTGTCGGATTGGGAATAAATTAGCAGAATAGAACTCTCCTAGAATAGAAAAAAAGATGTTGCTCTTGTCTTATAAAGTGATTTAACCTTCTCACGCTTTACAAAGTCTACATGATTCTCATTTTAAAAATTTCAGTATAACACGTCCTCTGTTCTGAAGTATACTTTGTTTCTTGGATGTCACGAATGCTTCTTCATTTGATAATGTCATTAAAGATTGATGAAAATTGTGTCTATTTTCTAATATTAAACATGTCATTTTTTTCTAAATCTCAGCATGATGCGGAGAGGATGTGCCAGGCCATAAAAATTGGTTCTCCCGATATAAGCTGTAATCCAAGTTTGAAGTCAAGCAACTTGTGTGGAGGACCTACAGCTACAAATTCTTTTCAAATCCTGGCTAACGACGCTGACAGTGTCAAGAGAATGGAGCTTGGGGAGTTGACTTTGACTACGACCGAGGAAGTAAGGAACTCTTTTGCCCTTTGATAGGTGAACTTTGTACTTTACATGATCATAGGACATAGTCTGTGGTTTCTACATGTTGCATGCTTTAGAAGTAATATTGAGTCTCAGGGAACCTAAAAAAAGCACACTGAATAGTTGAATGGACCTTGACTAAGTGATACAAAGAGTTTTAAACTTTTTAAAGCCAAAACTAAATGAAAAATATCTCCACTCGTGGCCTAAGCTTAGTGATTTATTTTACCTTATCCAAGTTTCTTTGAGAGATTTTGAGATATCAATGCTTGAAATATGTATGGGAGGCTTAAGTTTTTCTGCTCATTTGCAGGAACGTCCCGTTGCTTTTGTGTTTTTCAAGACTCGTTATGATGCTCTTGTTGCTTCGGAGGTTCTTCATACATCAAATCCTATGTTATGGGTTGCAGACTTGGCTCCAGAGCCTCATGATGTGTACTGGAGAAACCTAAAAGTACCTTATCGCCAACTTTGGATGCGAAAAATTGCAACCCTTGTTGGTGCTGTTGCGTTCATGTTTGTGTTTCTTCTTCCTGTTACTGGCATTCAGGGTTTGACACAATTAAACACTATATCGAAGAACTTTCCTTTCCTAAAAGACCTCTTGAAAGGGTGAGTATCCACCTGTTTCCTTACACGCATACTATGTAGTACAAAGTTCTTGTTCATATTCTTCTTAACATGACTTTTAATTTAATTTCATCCCTTTGAAAACTTTTGCAGGGATTTTATGAACCGGGTGATCACAGGGTATTTACCAAGTGTGATACTAGTTCTATTCTTGTATACCGTCCCACCGTTGATGCTGTACTTTTCAACCTTGGAGGGATGTATTTCTCGGAGTCTGAGAAAGAGAAGTGCATGTATCAGAGTTGTATACTTCACCATCTGGAATGTGTTCTTCGTCAATATTCTCTCAGGCTCTGTTATCAGGCAGTTAACCATCTTCTCTAGTGTGAAGGACTTACCTGCACAACTTGCTAAAGCAGTTCCAACACAGGTAACCACTCTCAGTCTCAGCTAACACTTTTCTTGTGGCCTTGTTATTGTTGGATTCTGAATATGGCCAGTCATTGACTGTGTATGCAGGCTGGCTTTTTCATGACCTACTGTTTCACGTCTGGTTGGGCTGGTTTGGCAAGTGAGATCATTCAACCTGTGGGTCTTATATGGAATCTGATATCGAGAGTCATCGTCAAGAACAAGGATGCCTCATATGAAACACTTAGGTTCCCTTACCATACTGAAATTCCTCGGCTACTCTTGTTCGGTCTCCTTGGTTTCACCAACTCTGTCATAGCGCCTCTGATACTGCCGTTCCTGCTCATCTACTTCTTTCTCGCCTATCTCATATACAAGAATCAGGTACTTGTTCAACACATGTCATCTTTTATCTCTTTTACATGGACCAGAGATTCAAATGTTTTACTTTATTGCAGATAATCAACGTCTATATTACAAAATATGAAAGTGGCGGACAGTACTGGCCTATCTTCCACAACACGACTATCTTTTCACTGATCTTGTCTCAAGTTATAGCTCTTGGATTCTTCGGTTTAAAGCTATCATCGGTAGCTTCAGGCTTCACCATTCCATTGATTCTTCTCACCCTTCTGTTTAGTGAGTATTGCCGGCAGAGGTTTGCTCCTATATTTCAGAAATATCCAGCTGAGGTATGTATATATATAAGAAGTTACTCATTGTTTTTTTCATATCCTCGTGGGATCTTGACGGGTGAGTTTCTTTTCAGATTCTTATCGCTATGGACAGAGCAGATGAGATCACAGGAAAGATGGAAGAGTTACATAACAACTTGAAAGCTGCATACTCTCAGATACCATTGTGTTCTCAAGATTCTAGCAAAGCTGGATGCAGTCCTCCTTGTTCAGATCAGGAGTTAGCAGCTGCTGAGCAACTGAAGCAAGAGAATCTCGAAGCAGAAGTGATAAAAGCGTTTCAAAGAAGTAAATCTAGTCATGATCTTGAGGTGAAGTCTTGTCCCAGTGGTTCACCAAGGCGTTATTCCCCAGGATTTGCCGAGATATATAAACGTACATAGATACTTTTGAAGGATTGTACAGTTCTGCCTGCTAAATTGAAATGTGAATTTTATAGTTACTGCAGGTTGAAATGAAACAATGCTTGGTTACTTGTGTACAAGTAGGAGTACAAGTAGGAACCCTTTTTCATAGTTTTTGCGAATGACAAGAATATTTTTACCAAAGAGAAATGAGCAAAAGAGTTTTTTTATATCATGTATGTTTACATAAGTGTTGTTCATTGTTGTGTATACACAGCTTAAAATGCATAGTAATCTCTCTGTGGTAAAAGGTTTGATGACTGGTTTTTCAGTTGATACATGTGACCCATCCTTTGGTATCTTCAATCAATCCTGTCTGGATACCGACAAGAACCGAACGCAGTTTCTGGCAGACAGATTCATCCCCGGTTTTATACTTCACTCTGCATGTTTCAGAAAAGATAAACACACATCAGACCAAATCTTGGTTTAAGGTTGGTGTAAAACTTGATCAAAGTCACTGTGAGGTTGTTTACCTTTTTTCCTGATATGTTATAGTGCCCACAGGAGAAACTCCTACAGCAGTTCCTGTGCAGAAAACTTCATCTGCTTCCATCACTTCATCCACATGAACTGCTTTCTCTACTACCTGATCATATCCCAAGTGTGTTATTTTTTGTTGGTTCCTTGAGCTCTAACATAGCTTTTGATTTGTTTTACCTCATAACCTTGATCACTTGCAATCTCCATCACACTTTTTCTAGTAATCCCTTCGAGGATTGTTCCATTGGTTGCAGGAGTTGAGATTGTCCGACCCTGAACTAGTTTTATTAGGAAAATACAGCACAGAGAACTAGTGTTTATGCTTGTATATTACCTTTATAACAAAGACGTTGCAAGAAGAAGCTTCCTCAAGATACTTCTTCTTTACTGAGTCTAGATATAGAACGTCTGAAAACCCACGACTCTTGGCTCTACTAAGTGCTTTCAAAACCTACAACACATGGTTTATAAATAACTTGTTGCCTCTCTCATCTTTGAAACTAAGTGAGTTTCAATACTTACTGGGGCATAGTTTGTAATGCTCTTGACTCCTCCAGCTCCACCAGGAGCTGCACGGACATACTCTTCCTCCACATATAGATTAAGAGCAGCAGTACCTTCCTATAAACAAGTAGAGCAAAGATTTACGATTGTCACTGAGAAAAAGCCAAACAGGAAGTGAAAGAGAGGATACCTTGAAGTAGTTACCAACAGGAGATGCATAGACAATGAATGTATACTCAGGTGCAGGACCTAAACCAAGAATTGGACCACTTCCCATCAGCAGAGGCCTAATGTACAAAGACCCTTTCCCTGAAGGAGGAACCTGACCACAACACAAAAGTCACTCAGATAATCCCAAAGGAAACCTCCTCAGAGGATATATAAATAACGTTTGTTACAAGAAAGAGTTTTATACCCAACGTTTATTTGCATAAGCAGTTTGTTTAACAGCATCAACAAACTGATCAATAGAAGGAGAAGGCATGAGCATCCTTTCAGCTCCAAGCTGCATTCTAATAGCGTTGTGATCAGGGCGAAACAGAAGAAGCTTCCCATTTTCTTTCCTATATGCTTTTGTACCTTCATATATCGCCTGTTAATAGTCTCAAAACCTCCATTGGTTAGTATAAAGTATCAGAGACAAAAAAAAACAAGAAACATTTGTGGTTACAAGAGGCCTTGCCTGTCCATAGTTTAAGACACCAGCAGAAGGACTTAGCTGAATGTTACCAAAGCGACTAAGTTCACCTTCAGTGAACTCACCGTCTTTTGAGCATTTCATAACATACATGTAATCAGCTGGAGTTAGACCAAATCCAAGATTATTCCAGTCCACATCCGCATACTCATCATCTCTATTTAATACAAAAACAATGAATGTGAAAACAGAGCTTTCCAGTGGAGAATAAAAATGTATTTTGGTATATGATTTGGCTCTAAACTTACTGATAAAGAGGTTTCTTACGCTCCTCTCGCAAGGCTGATGCAGCTTGTGCGTTGTACTTAGAGAAAGTTTGTAGCTATTCATCAAAAAAACAAAGAAAAAAAAAACATTCTCAAACATGTTTGTATATGAGATTTGAGTTTTATCTGAACAAGAATTCATTAGTTTATACCGCACGAATATGTGCATGAAGAGGTAGAACAAGACTTTTGCTTAGAGATGAGATTGCTTTGATCATCTTTGCAGAGCCTTTGATGCTGGTTGTGGAAGATAATCTTATTGATTTTAATAAAAACAAAAACAAAAAAAACTAGAAAAGTCTTGAATGATTTAGCAAAAAAAGAGAAGGTGAAGAGAACGCCAAGAACACAATGTGTCAAGTTAAGTATCCAACACGTAAGTGATCGCCAAGCTTATGTGAAGTGTCTTGCTTTTATCTTGGCAAATCGTTGATTTTTTTTATTTTTTTTTTCTCAAAGTGGAAATTGGTTAGAGTTCTTATCTTGTTTTTGTGTTATTATTATGATTATTTTTTTTTCTTTGCTTCGTCACTTGTGTCTATCTACCAGATCCGATCTAGACATGTGAACTAATTGAGATCAACGGAGTCTTTGTTCTTAGTCTCGCTTTGATGGTTAATTACCAAACAATTAACGAATCTTATAGAAATATCCTATTTTTGAACTGGCAAATTGTTTTAGTTGGTATAATGTTAAGTTAAACGATATTCCAATTTAAAATTTATTATTAATAAATAAATTATTGTATTTGTATTATATATTTTGTAATATCCATTTCAATTACTAGATCGATGTTGATTAAATTATATTGTCCGGATCATGTTTTCATACCATGTATCTAATATATATAATTACTTGGATTTGTAGAGTTACATATAAATTATACTCTCTTTGTTTTATAAAAATATATTTTTGTGTTTTGATATATATTAATAAAATATATTAAATTATTATATTAAATATATTATTTATATAAATTTTAATTTTTAATATTTTTTAATCAATTAATTTTCTTTAGAAAATTATAATATTTTTATAGAGAACACAAAAATATATCTTTACAAAACATCTTTTTTAAAAAAAAAAAACATTTATCCAAATGAAACAGAAGGAGAATAATTTTAATATTTGTACATCAAGTGTTTGCTGAACGGATAATACATATACTCTATCTATGTTATCCATTATTTTAGTATTTGTCCATCAAGTGTTTGCTGAACGAGGGTGCTATTTAAAGAAATGATAAGGGGTGGTAGTGTATTTTTCGAGAAACGTTGACCAATGATAAAATAATGTTATAATACTGATACACATTATAGTATATGGAAGGTGCACTTTCAAGGAAAGATAGTCCAAGTTCTCACGATCAAGTGTGCGTTGTCTACTTGTCTGGGTTATCAATGGCCCTATACATGGAGTATTTTCAAGATAAATTATTATATTACAATATCTTCTTTTATGGGAGTTCTAGAGAGATGGTGGGGATAAACTCGACAAGTAATAGCCACATCAGATGCAAAGGTTGTCTGTAATACGTTAACTTTCGTTAAAATGTCTCACATCATCTTCTTTTCAACGTCTTCCTATGTTATCACGTTAGAGAAAAGAGCTTTTTCATCCTATGCTTACTAAACATGTCAGTTTCCATTATCGTCTTATCAAAACTATCTTTGTCTCACACCTTTCTTTTTTTTATAATAATATGTATACTAGGGTAGAATCATCTGATACTATTGTGTAGACAGTGAATTGATGCAAACAATATTCTGAAAATCTTAATAAGTTTATATTACAAACGATCCATTGGACAAACCCATTTCAAAGTTCCAAATCTTTAGATACATCCAAGAGTGCAACATGATAGTATAGTTTTTCTCTCAAAATTAGTCAATCTCCAACACCCAGTTCTTAGTGTCTTGGATAGAACCAGTTTGTATTCCTACAAGAATAGATCCAAGTTGCTGTGCAACAAGCCCATCTCCCACTTTGTACTCAGTCCTGCAGATTTATCAACTGATAATTTAATAAATCCTAAAAGTATAAATATGTACATAATATCCATATGTATGTGAGAAGAAGAAGAAGAAAAAGAGACCTTGTGTTCTGAAACGTGATGCTTCCAACAGAAGCAACTCCAGCGGCAGTTCCAGTGCAGAAAACTTCTTCTGCTTCCTTCAGTTCTTCTACTGGAACTACTCTTTCTTCCACCTGTTACATTTACATACTTTTCAAGAATTGCAAAAGAGATTGAAACAGAGTGTAAACAGAGCAGAAGACACTCTGTTTCTTGGGTCTCAAGTAAACAAACTTACCTTATAACCAAGATCAAGGGCAATTTCGATAACACTCTCTCGTGTGATCCCTCTGAGTATCGTCCCATTTGTAGCTGGAGTCACTATTGTATTCCCCTGAACCAACTCAAGAAACTTCAGTTTTTTTACATTTAACAAAAAGAAGTAATCCACTTGTTTTCCTTTTACCTTGACAAGGAATATATTAGCAGCAGACACTTCTTCTATGTTCTTCTTAGTCTCTGCATCAAGATACAACACATCCGAAAACCCTCTCGCTTTGGCTCTTCTCATCGCGTCAAGCACCTTTGTTTCACAGTTCATTACCAAAACAACACTCACTAATGAACAGAACACTTAAGTACTTAAGACCATTGAGTGTTTTAACTTACTGGACCGTAATTAGAAACGGCCTTAACGCCACCAGTTCCACCAAGAAACGCGCGTGGAACCACCTCCTCAACGTAGAGGTTCAACGCTGCTGTGCCTTCCTATACAAGCAAGCAAACTCAAGATCAAAAATCAAGATCAAGATCAAGGTAACGTTTTAAAAGCACTGACCTTAAAATAGTTTTGAACAGGTGAGCCAAACACAAGAAACGTGTACTCTGATGCTGCAGACACACCCAAGCTTGCTCCACTCCCAAACAACAGCGGTCTGAGATACAGCGACCCTTTTCCCGGAGGAGGAACCTAGTGAAACAAAGCCTTTAGAGCATATCCAACGGCGAATCCTTAAGGGAATCCTTAGAGAAAAAATAATTAAATAATTAGTGGACCCCACAAAAAATTAAGAATTCGATCCTTAAAACTCATAGATAAAGATTAATCCTTCGAAAATCCTTACATTGTTTGCGGACCCCGCGACATGTAGCGGCCCGCGATTAATTGAAATTATTTTTTTTTTTAATAATTTGAAAAAAAATAATAATAAAAAAGAGAATAATTAAGGAACACCATTGTGAATGCTCTTAGCCTTTCACTAAAACTAAATCAAAGATCATATCAAGACAAGGCTGGTTCAATATTTTATGTCTCCTATGTAAAATAAAAAAAAAGAAAAATACCTTAAGTTAAATCTAAAATATTTTTATCACCAAATTCTTTTTTTTTTTGTTTTTAAAATGATCATATAAATATTATTAAAAATATAAATATTTGGATTAACTAATCTAAATTTTTGATTTAGAGTTATGGAACGTGGTCGTGTGATTTTAGAAGTGAAGTTTAAAATAAATAAAATAAAATAAATTTAAAATTTTAAAAGTAAAAAGATATGTTTTGGTCATTCTTTTTGAAAATATATTTTTATGATATAAACTTTAAGAAAATCTAACTTTAAAAAAATCTATTTAAGAGATTTGCTCAATAAAAAATTAAACCCCTAAAATCTACAACTATTTAAATTTTTAACATTTATATACAAATATATATATATATATATTTATAAAAATCTGGACCGATTATTATAATACGGAGGGACACAGGATTGGACCGGGGCACTGTCACACCGCTAGAGAACGATATTTTACCCAACGTCTGTTTGCAAGAACGGTCTGCTTGACACCTCCAATAAACTGTTGAACAGAAGGAGAATGCATACACAGTCTCTCAGCTCCTTGCTTCATACGCATCGCATTTAGCTCTGGACGAAAGAGAAGAACCCTACCGTCTTCTCCTCTGCATGCCTTCATCCCTTCGATTAGTCCCTGCAACCAGAAAAATCGTTTGTTATATGAATATTTTGTGTCTGTTTTGGATGAGATGTGAAGCTTTGCCTGGCCATAGTTGAGAATCACAGCAGCAGGGTTGAGCTCGATGTTGCCGGAACGGCTAAGGCAACCTTGTTCGAAGTTTCCTTCTTTACAACTTTTGGTTGCGAACATGTAATCTGTACGAACAAGACTGAATCCGAGGTTGTCCCAGTCCACATCAGCATACTCTTCATTCTCACTGCAACATAATAAAATGTTTTCGCTATTAAAGATTCTATGACACTAGTATACATGAGGTGGACTCTTATAATATCTGGATTAAACATCATTGATAAACGTAAATAAAATTCAAAAGTAATGTTTGCATTTTTCTATTCGCAGTTAAAGTTTCATACAATTATAAATCGCAAACATGTGATAAAAAAACCCTACACGTGAAAGAAAAAGCAACTATAGATAAACTACTAGCACAAAATTCAACTTAACTTTTTTTGGTTTCAACTTCTTTTACCATTCTCATTGAATGAGAATGGGTTGAACTTGAACCCATTACGTAGTTTACATATTGATGAGACCTCGTAGGTTGTGGTCGCACAATATTTGATATTATCAGAAGTACACATTTTTTTTGTTTTTACTTTCTTTTCTTAATCCCCAGATTAACGTTTTGTTGTAAACTTATGTGGCGGTAATGACAAAAGAAAGGACAAATTAACGTTAATATGGTAGGCAATATTACTGTTCTGACCTCAGCATCTCGGAGACATGTTCTTCTACAACAGAAGCTGTTGCCTTGGTCCCATGCATACGAAATCCACAGATCTGTATCACCAAACACGAGCGCTTGAGCTTCAGACAGACCAAATGTCCTTTTTTTACTTCAAAATATAATCAAACTGTGTATATATATATTTTGTTTCTTTCCTTTGTGGAAACAAGAAATAGAAGAGTAGAATGATCTATTGGAAGAGAAGTACAAACCTTAGAGAGATAAGAGGAAGTTGTTGAAGATTGAAGTAAGCAGCGCAGAGCCATGAAGAACGTTGTACGAGCTCACCAAACTCAAACTCTGTATAAAATGCAGAGAGAGAGAGAGAGAAAGAGGGTTGATATATAGGGAGAGAGAGTAACAGAGGAGACGATGACAGTGCTTGCTGGCCCAACAATTTTCATTTTTTTATTGATACCTATACTTACTTACAATTTTGTGGTCTTGTTATTTATATTAAACTTTTTTTAGTGTTTTATATATAACTTAAATTATCATTTAAAATCATTTACCTTTGACCAAAAAAAAATATCATTTACTTAAGCAACTATCAGCTATGTATCTTCTCTCTTTTTGTCTTCTGCCATTTCAGGCTACAGCTATGTTTCTCTGACTAATTCCTTTTTCGGTATTAAAATAATAACTAATTGAACATAGAAAAGCATTATTAAAATCTAATCGTATCTCCATAATACGCTGATAAAGATATACTATGACGAATACTATACAACGACAGTTTACTCACAGCAATTATTTAGTTTCTCTTCACATATTGCTAAGGTATTTAGCTGTTTATAAACGTGGGGTTCATCTTTTAAAACTTTCTTATTTGTGACAATTATTCAGCTCATATATATAAACAATATGTGCAAGTTTATACTGCTTAGAATGATAATTCATGTGACATTCACGTGCTTTCTTCTAGATGGTATTCAACTTGTTTGACCATTAGTGATCGAGTAACTTAAAAGTGTGGCTACGGTTGTGTATTGACTCTATCATGTCACGTAAACTATCAACAGTGAACTAAATGCATACCAACTTTATTTCCTTATAGAGCTCATCAATGAATGAACCCTTCTCGTTTCAATTTTAGGTAATACTATATATGCTTTTGAAGCCATCCCAATTGTAGTCTTGTCTCGTCAATTTTATATGTATGGGTGGTTGTGAGAATCCCAGTTCGAATATCTTCATTGCCAACAATATTAAGGATGGTAGATGCAGAACAGTTGGACTAGTATGAGATTCTAGGTGGTATGGATCATTCGTGATTGCTCTTATTAGTAACACTGACTCAACTAACGTATGATATTTTCGATCCACTGCATGTGAATGACTTAGTTATTTCTCTTTAAAAAAATCTGGATGTCTAAAATTTGATAAATTTGTATTATCGCTGTTCTTGTAAACTCTGGTAAGTCAATGCAATTTAAACTAGAATTATTCTAATTATAATAAACTACCGTTCAATTAATGTATTTTAAATTTGATGATATCCACAACACAAGTTATTTACTTATAAAGAGTTCACCAAAATCTGTTTACTTAATACGGAATATTAGTGTTTTAGCTAATTAAGCATACTAAAATATAAACTAGCAAGTTTGGTGAGATTTCTGAAAATGATGTGGGATTTGAAGAGGAAATATTTTGATTGTATATAAAAATCAAAAATGTGTCACCTTGTTTAAAATGCTTGCGTGGACCACTGAAAACACATATCCATATTTTAAAATTATTATCTGATGTTTGTATAAATTATTTTTGTAAGAGTAAAATAATCTTGTAGTGATAATTATAAAATCTTACAAGTTGATATTTGAACGATAATAGTAAAAGAACCATATTTACTACAATACGTCGCAAAATCCATGTAGATAGTATTTTTTAATCCATGCAAGTTTCGTTGTAACCAGTAGATTCCTCTGCGGTAGCAGATTAAATAAGTTGGTAAGAGTGTCAGTTGATTAAAATTTAATATGTTATCCTAGTATTGGTTCATGCAAAACAGAAGTGTCAATTTTTATTTAAAGAAGCTGTGGAAAAAATACAAATGATCTCTCAGCCTCCCAAAAGTGGGGGTTCTATCTATTGTAGGTTCTAAAAAGACATATATGTATATGTATATATTATATAAGTGTATGTAGGTGTGGGATCCACAAAATAGTGTAGAACTTCATCCAAAGGTTCTAAAAACAAAAATTTTAGAACCTTTGGATGAGGTTCTACACTATTTTGTAGATCCCACACCTACATACACTTATATAATATATACATATACATATATATATTTTTAGAACCTACAATGGGTAGAACCCCCATTGGAGGTGCTTAGGCAGAGATACATCCAAACAGAGAACATATTCGTGAAACATCAGTCCCCTCTTTAACAGTTAGGAAAGAAGATATACATTATAGTAGTATCCATATAATTTGCTTATTTGGACTCTGTCTTTAGACTATATCTATTTACTTTAGTGATGAGAATTACTGACGCGTGTCTCTTATTAATTTGTAACTCTTAGTTTTAATTAATATCAATAAGAGTTAGAAGTGATTTCCGAAAAGAATCTCAACTTAAGGTTAGTGACAGTGTTACAAAAAAAAAAATCTGAACACGTCGAAAACTGAAGACAAACTAATTAACTAATCTTTTTTTTTCATTTTAATTTCTGTCAATTAGAATTGTGGGTTATATTGTAATTTTGAGTAAGTTAAGTCCGAGTTTATAAAATACTGATAGTTTAAGGTCTCTTTTGAAAATTTTCTTATATTATTACATGTTGTTGTACTTCTAGAAAAAAAGCAGAGTGGTAATGTCAATGGCGTTTCAACGACGACAACACTACTGCGGAGACCTTCCTAACGATTGAAAAATCTTGTTCAAACTCGTTTAAAGTATAAAACCCACGTTTTAGACCTCGAATGTTCCTAAAGTGGCGTCCTTGAGCTAACCCGCATCAAAAGTTTTCATCTTTCGTTTCCTGATCATGGAGGAAGAAGATAGCAAGATTCGTAGGATTATAGAAGAAGATGGGCATGGTGGAAATGATCTCGGAGGAGTTAGTGAGTCGAAAAAGAAGAAGAAGAAGTATTGGATGGGTTGTCTGAGAGCTGAATCTGACGAAAGTGGAAACCTTGATTTGACTGTTGATTTCCCTGGGGAACGCACTGAGCCTACTCACCTTGTCGTCATGGTCAACGGTCTCATCGGCAGGTTCTTACAGTTCCTTTGTTGTGTTTGTTTGATTATGTTCGATTTCAAGCTGTTCTTGAAGATGTTTTGTTGCTACTACAGTGCTCAGAACTGGAGATTCGCTGCTAAGCAGATGCTGAAGAAGTATCCTCAGGATCTCGTTGTTCACTGTGAGTCCTTCTCCCTCAATGATCAGTGAAACAGATTGATATAAATGATCACACTTCTAGAATTTATAGTTTCAGATCTTTATTGATCTCAACTTTAACTGAAGATCCAACACTAGATCTTGTCAACTATGAATGTTACATTTGCAGAGAATGGTTTTTGATGATTTGCAACCTTTTGCAGGCAGTAAACGCAACCATTCTACACAGACATTTGATGGAGTTGATGTTATGGGAGAAAGATTAGCGGAAGAGGTAGGACTAGGACCTGCTTTCTTTGTTATCTCTGCTTGAGTTTTTGCAGCTGAAGTAAGATTCGTTTGTTCTCTTCCGTTTAGGTTAGGTCTGTGATCAAACGTCACCCAAGTCTTCAGAAGATTTCCTTTGTAGGACATTCTTTAGGTGGCTTGATTGCTAGGTATGCTGTTGCCTGTCTTTATGAGCAAGAATCCCGACAAGATCTTCCACAAAACGGTGAGGAACGGAAAGAGAGAATCGGTGGATTGGAGCCTGTGTATTTTATAACTTCTGCAACTCCACACCTTGGTTCAAGAGGACACAAGCAGGTGAGTTTAGAGCAGATTAGAGATCCGTTAATGTGATTAGTATATACTATGAAGTAGACTTTGATGTTGAGTTTTGCTATCAATATGTAGAGTTTTTGCAACATGGAAACTTACAATTTGGTTCGCATTAGGTCCCATTGTTTTCTGGATCTCACACTTTGGAGAGGTTAGCTACACGTATGTCTTGGTGTCTTGGTAAAACAGGGAAACATCTTTTCCTAGCTGATGGTGATGATGGAAAGCCTCCCTTACTCCTCCGTATGGTTAGTGACCGTAGAAACCTTAAATTCATGTGAGTGTTCCTTCATAAACTTTGT
The DNA here is from genome assembly GCA_905132765.1 of Moricandia arvensis. NCBI lineage: Eukaryota > Viridiplantae > Streptophyta > Magnoliopsida > Brassicales > Brassicaceae > Moricandia > Moricandia arvensis. Next base: position 15,695 of record CAJHQP010001271.1, read on the forward strand.
TCTCTTCTTTATACATAGCTCATTGTGGTTGAAACCATTCTCCAATGATATTATTCTCCTCTGCTTTTGTGAACAGTTCTCCAATGATATTATTCTCCTCATTGTGGTTGAAACCATTCTCCAATGATATTATTCTCCTCTGCTTTTGTGAACAGTTCTGCTTTGCGATGCTTCAAGCGGCGTATTGCTTATGCAAATACAAGTTTTGACCGTATCCTTTCTTTCTCAGGCCTCTGTAAACTATCTTTTCACTACTTCTTCACTGACCTTACAATGCCTATTAAGCTAAAAAAAGGCTGAAAACTGTATTGTGTTTATTGCAATTCGTTTGAAACCTTAACGTCCCTTTGTTCTTAGACCTTGTCGGCTGGAGCACATCGTCTATCAGGCGACGCAGCGAGCTTCCAAAGGTAATAACTAACCTTTAAGTGTTTACTATCATACTCAATGTTGTGTGTTATGCTGAATCAGTCGTCTCATATCTGATCTTTCCAGCTTCAACGCGGTCCAGTCAACGAGAAGTATCCTCACATTGTGAACGTTGAAGGACCAAGTACCTCAAGTAACCATGAGGAAGTTCAATCAGGGACCAATTCAAACGGGTCCAAGAATTTTGATATGGAAGGTTGGTTTGGTGGAAACTCAGGCTTCTTATCTTGACTTCTAATCATCATAATACAAATATCTTTTGCAGAGGAAATGATAAGAGAACTAACAAAAATGAGCTGGGAACGAGTTGATGTTAGTTTCAGAGGAACTGTGCAGAGATTTCTCGCTCACAATACCATCCAGGCAAGTGTTCATTAAAGTCTTCATCACCATTATTATCATATGATCATTACAGGTCACACTCAAATGTGGAAAAAACCATTACAGGTGAAAACGAAGATGATCAATTCAGCAGGAGCAGATGTTATACAACACATGATTGACAATTTTGAGCCATAGTTTATCTGAAGACTGCACATCCCTCACAAGCTAAATTCACTAGGGGAAATATACCTATCTGTAAAACAATAGGAGTAATAAATTTTGTATCTCCTTTCTGTAACATCACTGATATTACAATGAAACTTAAACTATACTCTGGAAAGGAACAACACTTAACCTATGAACTGGTTTGAGTAATAAAACAAATCCATGAATTTTATAGTTTTCTCATAGTTGAACTTGACCATAAGTCTCCTTAGCACTCCTTCAAAAAGATTATAGATGGAATATAAATCAACAGCTTTAGGAACCGAGCAAAAGGCCGGGGATGATTCCAACAGCTTTAAAAAGTTTCAAAGAAGAAAAGACTCAGTTACATGATCAAGAAAGTTTGGAGTGCGGTTGTTCAATGGAATTCCACTCCCAGAGCATCCACACAATCGATGTGCCTGTTAAATACAATAAAAGATCATTCACACAATGAATGCAACGCAACCTACATGAACTGATTGAATACAAGAGTGATGTAAATGTATGGTGATTGCTCCAAAGCCATACCTGCAAAGAAGGCCACGGTTGAGAGATTTTTGATGGTCATTGTATGGTAGAAGAGGTATTCAGTCAGAAAATGGCCTAAGGCGTAGATAAATGAGAGAAACGTAGCCAAGTATAACGGTTTGTTTTCCAGGTTGAATGCACAAAGAAAGCAGAGAGTGCAGGTCAATAGTGTCCATACTCCGAATGTACGTCCATGGACTTCACTCACTGCAAAAACAATTAAAACAGAAGAAAGAACCATCTTGAGTAATGATGACGGGGCTATTATTGTAAACCAAAAGAAGAGGAAACGTAAGATTAGAGACTTTAACTATGTGAATTTAGTCTTTTCTGGATAAAATCCTTCTTTCCTCTTCTCAAAATGTTCACACGATGTAAAGTTGCAACTACGTTTTGTTATCAGAATCAATAAACTAAAAACAATGTTCTGTAACACTCCCATTGCCGAAATAATGCACCACAAGTTACAAAGGGGAAAAAAAAAACATCAAGTTGCTTCTACAGCATCTGATACAGTTCACCTGGTCCTTGATTTACTTCAACGTTATTTTAAGCAAAAAAATGTATATTGATCCCACAAGAAAAGGGGTTATGCATTGGACTCTGCAAACTGTAATCAAGATCCAAGACCAACCAATTCTAGATCCAAAAACTTTTCACATTCCTAATTTCTAGGGAATGGCGGTACACTTCCTACTAAAGTTCCCTCACCAAAGAGTTATTAGCATTGCATATCTTTCTTGGATATGTTGCTTCGGTTTGCTTCATATAGAACCGATAACTTTTTCTAGTTTGGAGAGATATAATAAACACACATACATGACCCATCCTTTCATTCAAATAACGTAAGTTCCTGAGCATGTGTTTGTTTCAAATCCAAGTTCCCTACTAGCTCAACTTTGCAATTAAAGGGAACATGAAGAAACAATAACTAAGCAACTGAGAAAGAGCATGAATATGTTCAAAGAACCAAGCTTTCCTAAACTTTGAAGCTGAGATTCACAAAACCCATTGACATAACAGATGCAATGTACTAGCAAAAACCAAGATCATACAGACAAAACCCATGTTCTAATTCCTCATTATAGTTTCTAAATCTTATAACTTAGTTCTTATGAACGTGGCATCATTTACAAAACAACTTAGTTCTTATGAACGTGGCATCATTTACAAAACACACACTACATCTCACTGAATAGTAATGACTAGAAGACTAAAAGAGTCAATTGATAGAACAAAGTGTATATAGTTTCTATCGGGACATTAGCAAGGAAAGTAACGAAATTTAAATGCGAAATCGATGGAGAATAATTAAGATAATGGAGATTAGGGAGGGAGAAGAACAGAACTGGTGGTCTGAGAGAAGACGGCGAGACGAAGAGCCCAAATGTTGAAGAAACCAAACCAAACCGAAGCTAATCTCAGTGACCCAACCACCATTAGCCAATACCCTAACGCCTTCATCCTCCTCCTCTTCGTTTGCTTCTTTTACTTTCTGCTTTGATCTTCAGATGCGCTCCTTTTTAGTTCCTTTGGAATGCCTTCATCACTGATGTAAAAAAAATAAAAAAAAATTGTTATCATAGTTGGTGAAAAACAAAAAAAATTTTAATTAGTTCTGTTCGTGTCTGTTATAATATAATTTTTATTTTGAGAACTGGCCTTATGATTATTTATTCATGAGAACTCATCTTGATCATTTTGGTATATATTATCTTTGTCTCGTATCTTCTAATTAGAAGCTAAACACCGTTGCAAGATCGTCTTATGAACTACATATGTCGTGCAAACTCTCGTGGATAAACACACCTAGTTATAGATTTTTACTACATACGGTGTTATGTTCAATCTAAAAGACACTTCCACGTTGTTTATGTTACATTTGGAGATTAGCTAAGCTAATAGCTTCAACAAACCTCTCTCGTAAGCTCGTTTTTTATCCCATGGGAACAATAAGATTGGTCTCAGCTCACTGATATGTCCATCTTAGAGATATGTGTTAAAATTCAACTATATTTGTATATATTGCATTCCATTAAAGTACTTGCATTTTTGATCCTATTTACATTGTTCTCCATATCATTATGTTTAAACTTCCAAGGAAACCGTCCTTTTGAAAAAAAAATCACTTCAAATAGACAGCCGTCACCTTTCGTTCTACTGCAAAGGTAAGCTCTTTTATTATATTCTTTTTCATTTTTGATAATTTTTATATCGTTTATAAAATTGTTATTTCGCTACAAAATGCAAAATTTTAAGTTGTAGAAATAGTAATGCGGGTCACAAATTAAAATAAAGTAATCATTATTTGGGGATTGGACGATAGATATGCGTGCACGTTTACAACAGATTAGATTCATTTAACTATTTTTAGATTAGTTTATTTTTTAAGTAGTTAAGCTGAACGAGGATCGTGGATGATAGCTGGATGTTGTTCCTTTTATTCTTCTTTTATTTTGAAAAAAACGACTCAGTCACTCAGGATAAAAGGCCATTCTTCTTGCATCATCCACGTTCATTTCTTCTGTATCAACTCTGCATCAACAACATTAAAATCGCGTTACCAGGACTCACTGGGTGTTTAGCCTTGAATGAATAGAGCTTTAATGAACGATTATGAAATAGACATTATCTGATCGTTCGTTGGTGCGGCCCATAAACAACAAAACGAACATATAATCAACGTTATGAAATAAAATTTGTCAAAAAACGTAAGAATATAGTATAATTTTCGTTTTTTTAAAACTTATTTTCCAGAAATACTATGACTGAAGACACAAAACGTGAGCTCCGCATAGAACCGGAAAGATTCCCCGCGAACTTACACGTAAGCCGGTAAGGCTAATCTCGTTTTGTGTGGTTTAGTCACTCACTGATCAGGCAGAGCGAGAGAAAGTCAAGACTCGAGACAAGAGAGGATAGCCTCATTTTCTCGCCAGCCTATTCCCAGCTGTGATCCATTGTCTTTCCTCTCTACCCCTCAACTAACTCTATATTTCGCATTTTACACATTTTAAACTCAAAATATATTTTTTTGAAAAAATCTAATATATTAAAACAGAGTCCTATTTTTTATCTACTTACAAGTAGTCTAGGTTGGACCATTACATTTTTTAATTTCCTATTTATTCTCCTACAACTAACTTAATTATTATTAAATATATATTATATCCAATCAATTATCTTAATACTTTCAAAATAGGATATCTAAAAAGATATTTTTAAATATATTTTCGTAAGAATAGATTTTAATAATATCTTTTATTTAAAATGTAAATATACATTTGTTTTTAAATAATAAAGCCATTGTTACTATTAAATATATTTAAAAACGAAAAATTATTTATTATTCATTTATATAATAAAAAATCTATAATATTTATATATATATAATTTATATTCATAATTAAATTACTACACTAAGTAATAAATATAAAGTAACTTAATTCATTAATTAACTATTTATAAGTTATTAAATAACATAATAAATTATATTTATGAATGTTACAGCATTCTTCAACTTATTAAACAATATTAAAATATGATATATGAACTAATAAATCATTTCATAAGTTAATATACATATTTAAATTAAAATATTAAAAATAATTAATGTATTTCTCATGTATGAGACAAGTATAATAACAATAGTTAATTTGTATAAAAATATTGACAAAAAGTATAATAATAAAATAAAATTTTACGAATATTAAAAATTAAAATTTGTATTATAATATATGAAGTAGGTTATATAAATTAATTATCTTATTTTCATAAATTTATATTAATGTAAATTTTATTTTTATTATATATACTTCAAAACAAATGTTTTTATAAAAAAATGCACATGTATAAGATTTCTAATTTTGAGTAAATAAGTATTTGAATAAAAATTCATCTCACTTAAAAAGTACTGGTCAAAATCTAACAATAAACATTAATATTTCATCAAAATCTAATAAAAACATTAAAATACGGGTGAAAATTTAATAATAAACATTAATATTTGATCAAAATCTAATAAGAAACATTAAAGTGCGGGTCAAAATTCATCTCACATTCATGTATCTATTTCTAATTTAGTATGTATCCTCTCAAATATTGATCCATTACGCTTACAATGCGGGTCAAAATTCATCTCACATTCATGTATCTATTTCTAATTTAGTATGTATCCTCTCGAATATTGATCCATTACGATTATAATAAAATGATAAATTAGTTTGACTAACTTTTCTAAAATAAGAGCATAACATTCATAATATATATTCACCATTCATCTAAACATTCATAAATTAGAATACTTTAAATATGAAAATTAAAGTCAAATTGTATTACATAGTGGCCACCCATAGGTTCAACCAGTAGTCGGGTTCCAAATTTTAACGTATTTTGTGGATTTTATAAGAAAATTAAATAACGAGTTTTAAAGAAAAAAAATAAACTGAATTGCATATAAAGTCATCAGTTAGTCAGTTTAACCGTGGGTCCGGGTCGTGACCCGAAACACTGGATATAACGCTTCATTGTAACATTTAAATGTAGATACATAATCAAAAATGTAAATTTATTTCATATAATTTGGTTTGTATAGAAAATAATCTTGCGCTTTGAAAGCGCGGGTCAAAATCTAGTTAAAACTTAAAAACAAACTCTTGCAAACACGGGAGTCATATTATAACATAGTTAGCCAATCTACACCATCGTTTTAATTTGCGCAGATTTAGCCCAAATGTGGGCTATTTGTCAACATTTGAGCGGTCTTTTATAATGTTAGCTTAGTATCAATCTCATCACTTCCTAGTAATAAAAATGTACAACAGTATCATATTATACGAGATGGTAAAGAGTATACTTGTGTATTAGCTAATATCGTTATATAACCTACCATATATGTGAAGTAGTTTTTATTTGATGTTTGAAATTTCTCATAATTAGTAACTGGCTACATCAGTATAGCGGGTATTAAAATCATTTGTAAAAAAAAAAAAAAAATATCCTAAGATAACCCTAAAAAAGTTTTTGTCACAGAAATAACTCTCAAGAACAAAAATGATAAATCTATCTTTTTTTATTTTCAAAAAATTAATTTTTATTTTATTTTTTTTTCAATTTTAAATTTCACCCCCAAAACCTCACCCCATAACTCTAAACCCTAAGTCTAGATTAGTTAACCCAATGATTAACAAAATGACTAATATACATTTATATCCCTTGAATTAACTAATCTAGACTTAAGGTTTAGAGTTACGGGGTGGGGTTTTGGGGGTGAGGTTTAAAATTGAAAAAAAAAAATTATTTTTTGAAAATAAAAAAAAACTAGATTTGTCATTTTTATTTTTGAGAGTTATTTTTATAACAAAAACTTCAAAAATAGTTATTTAAAAGATTTGCCAAAAAAAAAAGTATAGTGGTTATTTAATAGTTTATTAAATAGTTTGGGCCTAATCTTTATATACGGATAGAATAAGACGTCATTGAACAATTCCATAAAATAAAAGGAAACAAAGGAGGGAATGCAAAAATGGAAAAAAATGTATCATCTGCTTCCTTGTCCCACTTAAAAACCAGACACAGAGCCAAGAAGACGACACCGTTCTCCAACAGTTAGGTCCAGAAACTCCAACGGTCGCCACTAAAACGCTGCGTTTTATTCGTCACCTTCATTTTCTTTAGCTTAATTCCCAAGTCATCGTTTCTACTTTCCATGTTATTATCTACTCCATGCCCTAAAACCCTAACTTGACTCTCTTTTATGGATCCTTGTCCTTTCATCCGTCTCACGATCGGAAACCTAGCTCTGAAACTTCCTTTAGCAGCGAAGACGACAAGCTCCGCCGTGCATCCCTCCTCATCTCCATGTTTCTGCAAAATCAAACTCAAAAACTTCCCACCGCAAACCGCCGCTATCCCCTACATTCCACTGGAGACCACTCACTTCCCGGAGATCCAAACCCTAGCCGCCACGTTCCATCTCAGCAGCTCAGATATCAAACGCCTAGCTTCAAGATCCATCTTCGCTTCGAAGCCATCTCTTGAGATCTTCATCTACACGGGAAGAGCCGGCGCTGCGTGCGGTGTGCACTCCGGCCGTCTCCTGGCGAAAGTCTCCGTGCCGTTGGATCTAGATGGGATGCAATCGAAGCCGTGTGTGTTCCATAACGGCTGGATATCTGTCGGAAAAGGAGCCGGAGCTGGGAAAGCGACGCCGGCTCAGTTTCACCTGAATGTGAAGGCGGAGCTTGATCCTAGGTTCGTTTTTCAGTTCGACGGCGAGCCTGAGTGTAGTCCTCAAGTGGTTCAGATTCAAGGTAGTATCCGACAACCTGTTTTCACATGTAAATTCAGTTGTCGGAACACCACCGGCGATCGAACTATCAGATCAAGGTCAGTTTTCCGACCAAACAAATTTAGTTTTCTTACCACATTTGTCGGAAAATTGAGTTGTCACTTTTTGAAAATTTCTAATTTTATTATTAGTATGTGTTTTTATTGATTTATTGAAACTTTACTCTTTTTAAATTATTTTATGTTTAAACTTTATTGATTTTATTGATTTTATTATTAGTAGTGTTATTATTGATTTCTAAATTATTTTATTTTATTGAAACTTTACTCTCTTTTTTTTTAATTATTTTATGTTTGTTTATTTATCAGATCGTTGCCGACGGAGACAAGTGTTCCACGGAGCTGGCTAAACTCGTTCGGGAGCGAGAGAGAACGTCCCGGTAAAGAGCGGAAAGGATGGTCCATAACGGTCCACGACTTGTCTGGTTCACCAGTAGCTATGGCGTCAATCGTCACACCGTTCGTTGCATCTCCGGGAACAGATCGTGTTAGCCGGTCAAACCCGGGGTCTTGGCTCATCCTCCGTCCTGGGGACGGTACATGGAAACCGTGGGGCCGACTTGAGGCGTGGCGGGAACGTGGCGGAGCCACAGACGGGCTCGGTTACAGATTTGAACTTATACTAGACGGGTCAAGCGGTGCAGGAATGGTACTTGCGGAATCGAGTATTAGTTCTCACAGAGGTGGGAAGTTCTCTATCGAGTTGGGATCGTCGCCAACAGGTGGTGGTGTGAGCAGATCGAGGAGTCGTGGCGGAAGCGGTGGAGCGTCGCCGGCGAATAGTCCGAGAGGAGGGAGCGTACAGAAAGGGTTTGTGATGGCAGCGAGGGTGGAAGGTGAAGGGAAGTGTAGTAAGCCGTGTGTAGAGGTTAGTGTGCAGCACGTTAGCTGTATGGAGGATGCAGCTGCTTACGTGGCTCTTTCTGCAGCCATTGATCTTAGCATGGATGCTTGCAGGTTGTTTAATCAACGGATGAGGAAAGAGCTTTGCCAACGTAGTGAGTCCTCGGCTGAAGATTTTCTATTTTTGGTTACAAAAAAATTAGTCACAAAACGGCTTTCGAGTTAATTTTTTTTCTTCCGGTAAGGCATTAACAAAATAGGATGTACATAAGTGAGTTTGTGTTTTGGACTTTGTGTGGCTTCGTTTTTCTTCTTCTTGAAATTAGGTTCTATGAGTGAGGTGGAGAGTGAGTTTCTTTTGTCACTCTTCATTTGCTTTTGATTTGATTATGTAAGTGTATAAATTTGTAAAATCTAATTCAGAAAGTTTGCTTTATCTGTTGGATGTTAGAAGTTCATGGTAGTCTCTGACAGTAAACTTAAGTTTGGTTACAAACAGTGTTGGTATTGGTTGTTGAGAAGATGGACGTGCAAAGGTGTGCTGCAACTGCATTTTAAATTGTTGCCTAACCAAACCACTCAACAAAAAAAACTTCTGATGTCTAATTTAGTAATGAAATATGAATGCTTTGTGTTAGAGCGTATTGGCTTGGTTTCTGCATAGCATTGTGATTATTAGCCTATATGAGACGCACGGTAAGTAACAACAAGTGACTTGGAACACAAATGTATGGCTAGGTAAACTGCAAGGCAAGTATTTGGTTTAACGAATGAGCTTGAGTTGGTTACTTGGCGGTTATGACCACTGAACCTTGAAAATGACTTTTTTTTATATCTTTTTTTGGGAAAACATATGGATCAAATTCGTTAAGAGAAAGATGAGAGAGATAACAAGCACAGAAATGCAATTGAGTGAACATATAGAACCAACAAGAGATGTCAGAAAGGACCAACCTTGCATTGATCCTTTATTGCCCAAACCAAAGGGCCCAAACACCCTGATACTCGGAAGTGATAGCAACTTGTGAGACCCACACAACACAAATGGATGACAATCTGTGTTTGCGCGCTTTCAAGAAATTTCCACCGACGTTTCCAATTAAAAAATTAAGACAAACAATTAAACCTTTCGCCAATTAATAAACTAAACTATTTGCTGCGTCGTTTTGGGCCTTTCTCTTAACATAAGAATATGTATTCTACTCTTACATGGGCCTTATAAGCTAGCAAAATGATCTGGGCTGCTAACTCAACTTAGGCCCAGTAACTGATGCAATTATGATGTTTGTATGCATTAGGGTTGTTCTATTACAGGTATTAATGCAATGCACATGTGAACACTTGTATAATAGTCTACGTTATATCTTCCATCTAATAAGAAAATTCAAATCCATTATTGTCTGATAGTGAAGGAATAAGAGTATTCGTTAATTCCTTTTCTTTTTGTTGGTCAATGTAGGCAACTAAAAGTTTCTGAGATTTTTAAGAAATTTATTCTTTGATTATTCGGAACAAGAACTCAATTTGGATTTTGGTTTCGCTTTGAGAAGTCATGACAAACTGATTGATTGTAGTGTTTGGTAGAATATGCATTTCTTTTAGCCAAGTATAGTAGTTGACTGTTGACCTTCATTAACTAAGTCCAAAACCTCATACAAAAATTTCTACCATTACAAGAAATAGTTTACATCAGATATATCATTACATTGCCTAAGATTCTCATAATTAGAACTAGAATCACATTCTCCATCTAAACTCTTACCTCGTACCAAGTTTAGATGATTGACACTAGTCTTCTTAGGCTCTTATCATAGTTTACCAAAAAGAGTGAGAGATTTGGTCCCCAACCATCAACTTATTTCTTTGATCTTCACATCACCTCTTTACTAATCACAATGCCCATCAATCTACACGGTTCTGCATTCTCGATCATATGAACCACACTCCTCATCGTCGGCCTTAATCCAGGTTGCTTTGCGGTGCAATGGATTGCAACCCTCAGTATCTTGACTGCATCTTCTCTATACATTTCTCCTATGTTCTTGTCCACAATTTCCATAACACTGTCTTTGCTGTTCAGTTTGTTACTAACCCAATTCACTATGTCTTTGCTCTCTCCAAACTCTGCCTCTATCGGTTTCTTCCCCGTGACTAGCTCCATTAACACAACTCCAAAGCTGTACACATCGCATTTCTCATTCACTTTCGACGAGTATCCATACTCTGCAACAAGAAGGGCTTTGATGTTAAAAATGTAATGTAAGACCATAACAAGCTCATAAATAAGAAGTTAATAAGTATATTTACCTGGAGCTATGTAACCGTACGTCCCCGCAATGACATGAGTGGAATCTAGACCACCATTGTTGGCCTGTAGAATCTTGGCAAGGCCAAAATCCGCAATCCTAGGCTTGAAGGATTCATCTAGTAATATGTTACTTGACTTAACATCACGGTGAATCACCGGTCTCTCGTATCCATGATGCAAGTACTCAAGTCCTTTCGCTGCACCAAGAGCAATATCATACCTCGTTTCCCAACCGAGATTCGACTTCTCACACGAGTGAAGAATGTCCCATAAGCTCCCCTTAGGCAAGTACTCATACACAAGCAAGCTCGAGTCATCGCTCGTGATGCTACAATAGAGTTTCACCACATTTAAGTGCCGTATAGAGCTTAGTGTTTGCACCTCTCTTTCGAACTCTTTCGATCTTCCTTCGTTTTCCTTGAGAATCGGCATCGTGCTGCTGAAGTTCTTTTGAGTAAACGTGTCTGTACTACTACGACGGATGTATTTGACAGCTAGCTCTTTACCATCACCGAGTACTACTCTGTATACATCGCCGCAACCTCCTCTACCGATTAAGTTTTCTTCTTTGATCGAACCGATGATATCATCTTCAGTGAAACTCATTCTCCGGAAAGACTTTATACTCCAAGATTCACGTCTCAGAGTTTGCTTTTTCTTCTTCTCGTTTTTCTTGATGTACAAGAAAAACACAAGAGACGCAATCAAGATCAGTAAACCGAACACAATGCACAGCACAAAGACGTGTGTGTCTCGATGCGATCTTGAAGAACTCATGCACCGGTTAAACGATTTGATCGTCATGCTGCAGAGTCCAGGATTGCCATCGAAGCTACCGTTATAAGATGACAAACTCAGAGGAACACGACCTGATAATCTGTTGTTTGAAAGATCAAGAAGGCTAAGCTTCAGAGACGACAAGCTCTCTGGGATCCGCCCAGAGAGCTTGTTGTCCGAAAGATTCAAAGCGTTGAGTGTCGGAAGAGATCCCAGCGTGTGCGGGATCTCTCCCGACAACGAGTTTTGAGCCATGTTCAGTTCACTGAGCATCGAACACGACCCGATAGAGTCCGGTATCTCACCGGAGAAGCCATTGCTCTGCATCTTTAAACTGCTAAGCCCCATAAGCTTCCCAATAGAGCTCGGAATCTTCCCGGAGAACCGGTTATCATTAAGCTCAACTTTAGTCAGAGCTTCACTCTCACCAATCTCCTCAGGAACCTCATCAGAAAACTTGTTGAACCCTAAATACAACGCTCCGAGCATTTTCGCCTTCTTTATATCGGCAGTGATCGTACCTTCGAAGTTGTTGTTAGCTAAGTCGATGATCTCAGCCTTCGGTAAGCCCCAGAGTCCGTCAGGAACTGTTCCGTTAAGTAAGTTATCACTAACTCTAAAACGTTCAAGAGTCAAACAGTTGCCGTAAGACTCCGGTATGGAGCCTGTGAGATTGTTTTGGAGGAGAAGAAGAGCTCTCATCTTCCCTCTCTTGCACATATCTGGAGGGATCGGTCCGGTTAAATGATTCTCAGACGCATCGATAAAATCAAAATCAGCTACCGAACCGAGTTTTGGAGGGAGTGAACCGGTTAAGTTGTTTGTATACAGAGAGAGATTAACCAGATCTTTAAACTCGCCGAACTCAGACGGAATCTCACCAGAGAATCTGTTTTCGAAGAGCTGTAGAGAGAAGAGGTTGATCAGAGTTTTGAGCTCCGATAAATCGCCTTCTAGATAGTTCGTGGAAGCATCCAAGAGAGTTAGATTCGTCAAGCTTCCGAATCCGGGAGGAAACTTCCCGGTCAAGCTGTTGTTGTAAACCTCAAGCTGCCGGAGTTTCGTGAGTTTCACGATCTCCGGCGGGATCTCTCCGGTGAGTCCGCTATCGGAAATCTCCAGATTCCGAAGCTCCGTCAAGTCTCCGATCGCCGGAGGTATATTCCCCGTGATGCTGCAGTTAGACAAGTAGAGCGAGGAGAGTCTCGTTAGAGAAACAACCTCTTCAGGAAACGGCGTCGTATCGAACGGATTGTCACCGAGACTCAAAACGACGAGTCCTGTTGCGTTTCGTAGAGACTTCCACGGGAAAACGCCGGAGAACGCGCTGTTGTTAAGATATAAATATTGTAGGTTGCTTAGAGAGGAGAACTCAGGGAAGGATCCGGTAAAGAGATTGTTGCCGAGATCTAAGTAGGTGAGGTTCGTGCAGTTATTTATATCACTAGGGATGGTTCTAGAGAATGAGTTGAATCCGAGAGAGAGTTTTTGAAGACTTTTGAGCTCGCAGAGAGAAGGGAAAGGGAAGCTTCCAATTAAACCTTGACGAGAGAGGTTGATCTCTGTAACGGAGTTTGTAGAATCACAGGTTACTCCGGTGAAGCTACAGTGACCGGTGCTGGAGTTTACCTTCCATGAATTTAAAACGCCGGGGTTTGAGGTTAGGAGCGATGATTTGATCTTGAGTAGGACTTGGAGATCGTCGGAGGACACCAAGGAGAATAGAGAGAAGACGAGGAAAGATAAGAATCGTAAATTCTGAGACGCCGGAGACATGACGGTGGTTGAGTTAAGTGGACGCTTGTTTCTTCACATCGGGAACTTTTGTCGGAGAGAGAGTGTTTGATTATGGCTGGCGCCAACTGAATGGCTTTGCTACTTGGAAGCAAAGTTCTTATCTACTGATAACCATTAAATATTCAAATTTTGGATTAACCTAGTTTATTTTTTAAATCATTCGTTTTTTTATTTTCTTTTATATTTGTGTATATATAAAAAACAGACAATGGCGTCATTGTTTTTATATGTAAGAAGAAATGCATATACAAAATGGAAACCGTGTCAATAGGAATAGAACCATATTATACTTAGTAGAGTATTGACCAAGGAATCATTGTTATGTTTAATTTTTTTTTGTAATCTTGGTCACAAACACATACGTTACGTTATGGAAATGGAGTCCAATATTAATGTTGTAGTGTTTTCATATTTGAAGTTACGTCAGCTGAACAAAAACTAATCTAAAAACAGTATGCCTTTATGTTTGTTAACATAAAGAAACCTTGACTAAAAACAAAATTACATTCAACATTCTCTTTCGTCAATGGGCCACTGGGCCCTAATGTTTTGGTTTGTCGATTTGTTTTCGGTTTAATCAAAGATCAGCGAATTTTCTTCGAATCTTCATGAGTTTTCACATTTAACTCGTCAAAAGCGTTCGAAGCTTCATGGGAAAAGAGAAGAGGTGGAACAAAAAACAAACTTAAGAGGAAATAATTTATTTGATAATTAAAGCCAAAGAAAAGACAAATCCTTTTTTAAAAAGATTTGCTTTTATTTTTTGGACAAGTGCATGCACATGACGAGAAAATGTACTTATCAACAAATACAGGTTGGACTTCACGTAGCACTTCTTTGTGAATTAAAAGTCTCGAAATATTTTTTTTGTTAAAGTAAAATCTTCAAAATATTAAAGTTGTCTTTTCATACGATAAGATAATTATTTATTTCTTTTAGCTAAAGCTACCAAGTATTTTTTGGTGTAACTAAAGCTACCAAGTTATTTAAAGAATGATTAATAGAGAATGCTTACTACAACAACCCAATTCTTAATTGAAGAAATGCAATGTAAATATGTCATAAATAGGAGATTTATCTTTCTATTTTTGATTTTACAGTACTATAACCTGATTCTTCAATGTTTTCATCTTTCTACTTGCTTTCTCTATCACCAAAAATTTATATAAAATAGTTCTCAGGTAAAAGTTTGGCATTAGTTTAGATATATAAATATTTCTCGTAATATAAAAGATAATATGTAGTGCAGTTAGATACTCTTATCTCAATTAATATATTAATGGAAAGGAGATGCTATCTTCTGTCGTCCATCTAGAAGAGGGGGAGGTGTGAAAGCCGCCCTAGTTGACTTTGAATGTGAAACCTTTCACTGGTGCGTAGGCAACACCAAGTTTTTTTTACTTCATTTGATATCACAAGATTTTGAGGTCCCAGTATGGCCACACGTGTAATAATTTATTTTAATCTATTTTTGGTTATGGAAATACACCAAACGTGTTGTAATATTCCCTCAACCTCAACAAATTTTAGCTACGAATGAATTACGTTCTCAGTGTTTGCTTCTATATTTATGTGTCAAAAACAAAAATATTCAAGAAAGAAATTCAATTATTTTGTAGATTTGACAACACCAAAAAGATAATTACTGATAGCTAGAAAGTATTATTGCATTTCGAGAAATATTGGATTTGCTAGCACTCCTATGCATGCTTAATATCCACAACAGCCATCCCTGATCCATCCCATATATCGACACATGTAAACAAGGGTGCAGTGTGAGCCGTAACGCGTGCATGATTCATCCCATGGCTACTGCTTTAAACGTATAACCAATCCCACTCTGAAGTAATAACACGACGGTGCCGACATTTAACCACTTTTCGTATCATTAGCTTTACGTGAGTATCCTACTTTTACGTAAGGGGATTTAATCTTATCCAGGCACTAATTAGTGTAGGTTGGGTCGGAACATAGATTTATATTCTTCGCTCGTTAAAATTTTTATTCTTTTTTACAAGAAAAACTTAGTGTAGCATGCAACTGCGGCCCAATAACGTTTGATCACTATACTAGGCTTGACCGATGAGCTTAAATAACCCAACAAAAATGCAAAACCATACAAATGAAGGCCCATTTGTATCTTAAATACTACTTCCTCTATTTTTTATATGATGTTTTGGTTTATTGCACGAATATTAAGATATTTACATTTCCACAAAAATATTTTTTTAAATATAATATTAAAATCATTCAACTAGTTATAAAAAAACTGTATAATTTTATTGGTCGAACAATTTCCATTAAAGTTAAAATCAATCTTAAAACTTCAAAACATATCTTAAAATCTTAAAACATCTTATATTTTGAAATAACAAATACTTTCTAAAACATCATATAAAAAGAAACGGAGGGAGTATTATTTTTTTTTAATTGATAATCAAAGCAAGGAACGGTGCTAAAAAAGTCAAAGCAAGAAACAAAAATAAATGAACTAAAATATTTTGAGAGTCATATGTAATACATAGTTTTCTGATAGTTATAAAAATATCAAAGTTCAAATAGACTCGCTAGAAAGATACATATTTAGATGTAAATTAAGTGATCAAATCAAAATCAATTGTATATGGAGCAATTTAGTAGTTTTATAATATATGGATATATATATATATATAATTAAAAAAATAACTATATTTTATTGTTAATACATTGTGTGCATGATTGTAATATTAAAAGCTCTAGATTAGTCATCTTTTTAGATGTGTTAGAAATTTCTAACTAAAATATTTTGTCATTTAAAGAAGAAAAAAAATAAAAATTCGACATGTATTTCACGACAACTATCTTTAGTTACCTCACAACGACTGAATAGTAAAGTTTCAAAACTAAGCGAGTAACTACTAACGAGTATATGACCTTCTTGTTGATCAAGGCAATTTATTAACGTTTTCTATTGGAAAAATTGCGATGTCTTTTGTCTCCATTTTCTACGTGATTCAATCCATTCTTGGCTCTAAGATCCAGCTTTGAAAAGTTGAATGAAAAGTTATCGGTTACGACGTACAACCAACTTTTAAGCAGAAAAAAAAGACGTACAACCAATTTATCAGTATTCCATAATAAATAGCTAAAAACTTATAAAAGACACAAATCAAATTAATTTGTATCATATAATGATTATACTGAAATATTCATGAACATATTTCGTATGGTTTTTTAAATTCATATACTTTATATAAACAAATCAACTGATTACTCATCGTGATTAACTACAAGGTCTTTCCATAATTTGTAAAATCTCGTATTAATTTATTAAATAATTTTACGTAGAGATAATATATCATTTAAATTATTGGTCGTTGTTATATGTATATATATTAGTAATACCAAGTGAAGAATGAGTCAATTTTTGACTTGTAATTGCATGAGAGTTTACGTACAATTCGACTTTCCCATGTGTGGTCTTGAATATTTCAAGTATATAAAGAAATCGAAGAACCCATCATTTGCCAGCCAATATCATCATTTAACTATAACCTTGATCAAACAAAACCCTTGAGTTCTTATTTTGTCTGCCAAAATACATTCTCTTTGAAAGGTTTGATATTTTCAATTAAAATCTATAGTATATTTTAGCTGATAATGCTCTCATTAACAATAACTAATTTTCTTATCGTTGATGTGTTGCATGCGCGTATATGTAGATATATAAATGAATGTATACTACTATATTACAGTGAAATCATAATTAATTTGATTGTTTCTTAAAGAAAACATTTAACGTGTAGAAATGGATGCAAGATTCGTATACCCCTTGGAGAGCTGTAAAATCATCCACTTGGTAAGTCGCAAATCATTACCTATACACATGTTACTTTAGTGTTACATTTTGATACGTACTAAATTACTAATCATGTTTACTATATCTTTAATTCAAGTTGCGACATGGACAAGCGATGCACAATGTAGCAGCCGAGAAGGATAGGAGTGCTTTGTTGTCTCCTCATCTTTTTGACGCTCCACTTACTGATCATGGTCACCAACAGGTAACTAAACAGTATAAACTGAACATGTAACCTTAATGCATCGATCAAGATTGCAATAATAGGCCCCTTTAGACCTAATACTAATCACCCATTATAATACTTAGGGGTGTTATATTATACCTAATCGCTTACTGCTTCTTGAAAGGTTGAGAACCTCCGCGAACGTGTTGTTTCAAGCGGGATACTAAATAGGGTTGAGCTAGTTGTAACCTCTCCCTTGTTGAGGTAATATATATTAGCATATAATTAAGGTTGATTATATACTTGTGGTATAACTCTTTTTTTGTTTTATAGTGACTTGATTGGACTGATAAAGTTTTCGGTATTGTATATATAGAACTATGCAGACCGCGGTTGGAGTGTTTGGAAATGAAGATAAAGAACACAATATCACAAGCAGCCCTTCCATTGTAGCACTTGAGGTTGCCCGAGACCGTAATGTTCGTACGATTGATACATGTTGGAATGTCTTGTATATTCATCATCGATTAATATAGAGTCATGTGAATTAACAAAGTATCCGAACTTTAATGTAAATAATATATATGGATATGTATGTGCATGCAGGGAGTGCGTCCTCCTGATATGAGAAGGAACGTGAGCGAGTATCAAACTCTTTTCCCCACCATTGATTTCTCTCAGGCAAATACTTTCTTTCACTTTTTCCTTCATTAATAAATCTTTATTTAAAAATCTTACTTTTGGAAAACTTTGACATATACAAAGCTTATTAAGGAGACCAAAGTGTAAATAATATATATGGATATGTATGTACATGGTGATTTTTTTTCTAATATATTTGGATCATATTATAGATTGAAAGCGAGGAGGACAATCTATGGAGGCCCGATGTTCGAGAATCCGAAGAAGAGATTTTTGCCAGAGGGTTAGAATTCATGAAATGGTAACTCTTTTGAATCTTAACTTCATGGAGTATAAATAACGTTAGTATATATATACAGAGAATTGATGAGTTGTCTATAATTAGGTTATGGAAGAGACCAGAGAAGGAGGTCGCAATTGTTAGCCATGGCATAGTTTTGCAGCATATGTTGTATGTGTTCGCAAACGATTGCGACGAGACAACTACACATGAACTTTGCAAGAGGTTATAATTTATTTTTGCAGTATTGACCAACTTGTTAATTCTTTGTATAAATATATAGATACATATATTTCGATCAATAATATGTTATATGTCTCTGACAGGTTTGATAATTGCGAACTGCGTACTGTGGTGATTTAGACAAAGGGTTAGTATGATATTAATTAATTACTTTCTCAAATAATTATACATTACTTAACTTGTCAATCGTGTTGTTATGCTTTTACTTTTCAGCCTGAGTTCTTCTACAGAAGACTGATTCAACGGAGAAAGTTTCAAGTGTTTACCGAGTCTTATTTAAATCAGAATAAGTTTTTTTTTTTTTAACACACAGAAGAAGTTACTTAAAATTCATTTTATTATTTATTCTTGAAGCTCACTATTGTTAAGTTGAGCTTCTTCTAATTACGTGAACCCCCTCGCTTATCTACTGTTTATCTTCTGCATTCTTTTAAGAGTTGTATTAAATAAATGAAATTAAACTCACATGATATAATAATATATACAAAGATTTATTGATTACAAAGACATAGTCTTAGCGTTTTGTTTTAGAGTATGTATAATGTGCGAGATGTTGTCATGGAGTGTAGAATAAGGTTTACATCATTTGCCATTTCTTTTGAAATGAATTTAAGTACATGACAAAAGAAAAGAATACGTTTACTTGAGTAGATTGTAACTTGTAACTAAGCAAAAAGCTAAATTAAATATTTGATGCGAGAAGACAAACTGAGATTATTTCTCAGATCTAGCAATATTTTTATAAAGGTTTATGATATACTATAGATATCTAATAATAAATAGTACTGCATCTGTTTTAAAGTGATCCATATTTTAGAAACTTTTTTTTAAAAATAATATTTTTATGTTTTAAGTGTAATTTTTATTTATGGTGAATTGTAAGTTTCGAATAAACTAATTATGCTTAATAAGTTTGATCGATTAAAAGTTATTGAAAATATTAATCATAATAAAGAATATATTTATAATCAAAATTTAATAAATTTTAAATATGTGTAAATATTCTAAAAAATACATTTTTGAAATTGAGATAGTATCATAGTAAAACGAAGGTATACATATTTCACATGAAACAACATGGCATTATGGTGATAATATTAGTGTTGAAATATTATAGAGTTTCTAAGACTACCATATTTTGTGATTTTTGTTATAAATAATATGAATTATTGGATGGAAGGTTGTTTAGTTTTTGAGAAATTGCGCTTTTATTAGTGTTCCGAGTATGAGATTCTATGACATCGCATATATTTGGGGTGAATAACCGACACGCACATATAGTAAATGTTCCTCCACTAGGAGATGAAGAATCACTCATAAAGAATCTCTGAGCTAGCTTTCATATCATCATATGCTGTTTTGGGAATGCGTTCATCCTGCACTAAGAAATAATAGTATTAAAATTTAACATTCTGGTTTTTCTAACGTTTGGTGACCAAAACATACTCCGGTCAATAACATAGACCGTTATGGACTCTTGTCGCTAGTCTGAAAATATCTCGGTGGAAGTCAAGATACACCAAATTATTCAGAAAAAAAGAGAGGGGCATACTAAGTTTGGCCCACCCACAGACCCACCCACCCAGTCAACACGGCAAGAAAAACATGGCGTGATACCTACGCTTTACTGTACTGGGCATTTGAATCTTTCTATATGCTTCCACGATGTTACTGAGTGGCTTCCATTGAAAAGGTGAGTGCAGGGTATATTATAAATAAATAGCTGAAGAGTATACATTCATTGTAGTTACATTGAGTTGAATTAATAAACAAGAAAATATTTTCATAACAAACCTTTTCACTCTCATCTCCTCCTCTTAATCTCAAGTTCTGCATTTCTAACAGATCATATGATCATGCAAGGAAGAAGAAGAAGCAACATGAACGACGATTTTGAGTTTGTAAATATTGGGTAAAGAGGTCGTCAAATAGAGAATTGAGTAGGTATAAATACATGGATTTGTGTGGAGGTCAGCCGCTACGCCTCTCATCACCTAAGTTCAAAACCCTTTATTTGGTTAGTCTTACCATTTATTTATTTCAATCTCTATCTTATGGAAAATGTTAGCTATTGGTTACCTTTAGGGTTAGCTTGCTTTCAGAGACCTTTTAAAAAATTATTACATAATTTCGTCTGGAATTCTTTCACCGATTATATAAAAAGCATTCCAATAGTTGTAAGAGCGATCATAACTACAATCAAATAGTTGTGAACGATTACTAAAGTACATATATCATAAATGGAATATATCAGGTATGGAAGATTGGAAGTTACAACTCTACATTGACAATTGAAATTGATTTATTTTCTTCCAAAAATTAATAAATAATTAACATAAGCATAGATCCTTAATTTTTTTTTTAATTTTAAATTGTTTATAGCTTCCAAAATCCAGGGCCAATCTTATACATTAATAATTTTTTAATTCAGATTTATCACATATATCACTTGAGCTTTCTCATGGCTACAAACAAATCCTTGGCTTGATTAGAGCATATGCAACGGTTAGGACCCAACGGGGGATCCTTAACTATTCACTTTTTTATTTATTTTTTCATTTTCAGATTATAAAATTTTTTTTTTTTAAAATATCAACTAATCACGGATCGCCACGTGTCGCGGAGACCCGCAAACAGTGTAAGGACTTCCTAAGAATCAATCCTTAGAGAGAGACTTTAAGAATCGAGTTCTTAACTATTCATGGAGTCCATTAATTATTTAATTATTTTTTTCCCAAGGATTCCTTCTTAAAGACCCCTGTTGCATATGCTCTTATGAGATAGTACTCAAAAGGTAAAACTGAGTATCCTATATTTTAATGTGTGTTGGATGGGAAATGGTTAAAAGGTGAGGCATGCACAAGGAATCCACAATGTAGAATTAGAAGAGAAAGGTGATGGCCATCTCTCTCCAAAGCTTTTCGATGCCCCTCTATCTCCAAAGGGTATCCAACAGGTGAGGACGAGTCATATAACTACTACTAAGGGCCAGGGGGTAATATTACCTTGAGCACTGCCACTCTTGTATACAAATTTGAAACTCTCGATATAATTTTGGCAGGTTTCTGAACAGCACAAACAAATACTTGAATCAGGACTACTAAACACTATCGAGTTAGTGATTACCTCTCCCCTGCGCAGGTATTTGGTACAGGCCTCGCAGACTAAATCAAACGAGTTAAACCCATTTGGACACTGGACCTATTTGCGGACATGATGCTTTAACAAAAAAATGCTAATAACTACATGTTTTAAATACTTAAATCTCGGATTATTTTGTTCAATTCATTACGAATACTGATTTTTCCTAAATATAACCATATTTATATTTATTCTGAATAAAAATAAGCTGAATTTTTATGAGCTTTTAAGATCAGCAAAACTCCATACTAGACGGGTCAAATGGGATGGGTTAGCCCACTTTAGCACCTTGATAGTAACACTGTCTATTCAATTTCAGGGCAATGGAAACTGCAGTGGGAATATTTAGGGGACACAAAGATATAAATCTATCCCACAACTTCCCTCCAATTGTAGCACTTGAGCTTTGTAGAGAACGCATGGTAATATTAATTATCAATTTATAATGATTGGTTTTATATCCCAAAACTATGGATGAAAGATTACTATGTGTTCCATCCAATAACGAATAACTATGCGCTCTGATCCATTGCTCGATATCCGCAGGGACGATATCCGTGTGATCGTAGAGAAAGTATAAGTACCCGTCGCCTTTGTTTCCCGGAGATCGACTTTACAATGGTACGTATAGCTAATCTCACACCAATTCTCTAGAAGTTCAAAATGATATAGGTTTTATTTTTTTGATAACACTTATATTACTTTTGGTCATAGGTAGAGAGTGATGAAGATGCTCTATGGAGAGAAGAGGAAAGGGAAAACCTAGAAGAGGTTTCTGCTAGAGGCCTCCGCTTTCTCAAATGGTAACCAGTACACCATAATTTTATTTTCTTTGGACTTTCGCACTTCTCTTTCTAATAGTCACAAACTAGTTGACCAAAAAACACGAAACTAAACTATAAATATAAAAAAAAAAAGAGAAATACTTTATGATTGACCTAAAAAAATTTGTAATTAAAATAATTTAAAAAAAGATCAAAATAAACTTTATTAAAAGGTATAAATATACACATTTATATTTATTAGATTAACTCATCTAAACTTAAAGTTTATAGTTATAAAGTAAAGTTTTGTAGATGAAATTTAAAATTAAAAAAAGAAAATCTATTTTGGTCATTTTTTTTAAAGTCGTTTTTTAATTAAAATTTTAAAAAAGTTTATTTGAGAGATTTGACCTATAAGAAATCTCATTAGACTGGTATATTTTCATATTACAAAATATTTCTAGTGGAGTCTTTATGCTTATATGATTCAAATCTAGACAAATTTTGTGGAGACAGAATAATGTTATCATATACATGTCTTTACCAACATAATAAAAAAACATGTAGGTTATGGGAGAGACCAGAGAAAGAAATAGCAGTTGTTAGCCATGGAATATTCTTGCAACAAACACTTCGTGCGCTGCATGAAAAAGTTAGCATACCTCTTGAAGATAGTGTCCTCACAAGGTTGATTATGAAACTCCCGAAACTAATTGATCAGTCTCTTGTTAACTTTTTTGCTTTACGTGTGATTAAATCATGGACTCAAGTCATCGTGCGTAGGATATTATAAGTATATAGTAAACTGATTACATTAATCTCTTCTGTTTAGGTTTGCTAATTGTGAACTACGGTCAATTCGGATTGAGAATAGGTAACTAAAATTAGCTTTTAATGTTACAAAAAAAAACCAAAATTAGCTTTTTAAGAGATTAGGAGATTTAAAAAATATATAGTGCAGTTTCTAAATTTTGTTTCACGATTATAAGACCATGTTTATCAGCGTCTCTTAGAATGAGGTTTTTAACTTAATTTGACTCTTTTTTTTTTTTTTTTTTTTTTTTAAAAATTTTTTGTTAAGAGACGGCTCTTAAGACTCTTATTTAAGAGACGTCTCTTAGGTTTTCTTAGTTAAAAGTTAAGAAACGTAATTTAGAAAAGTTAAGGACCTCTGCTAAGAGACCCCCAATGTACATGCTCTAAGTGCAGTGACATGGAAGCAGTGAAGCAACCACTTATAACTGTAGAAAAACCGTTTGTTCAACCTTCAACTTCCCTTCACACTCTTGAATAGAAGTTATTCGTGTGAACTGTGTTTTATGTTTTCATGCCATGCACATAGCGTTTGGAACCAGGAAAGCATTACGTAGCTAATAAAAAACCACATCCGAATCTGGTTACCACTAACCTAATCTATGATGGGGCAGATATGCGTGTGAAACTCTCTCTTTTGTTTTTTTGTTGATCAATGTTTTACATCCTAAAGCATCTCTCTTCTTAATTTCTTTTACTTATGCGTTATTGAGTATTTTAACAAAAATGGCTCTGCTTAAGTTTGTGGTTTCGTTAATGTTATATACTATGTCTATGTCATACCAATGTATTGCTGGAGTTTATTTTCTTATATGATTTGCATGCGTCATGTTCATGTATGGGAAAATATTGAGAACTTGTAAAAAGCTTGAGATGATTATTTAAGCTTGACTGATAATTTCTAAAATCAAAAGGAAAAAAGAAACACAATGGTTTCAAAACTTACTCAATGATTGCGTTTTGCATTTTTTAGGAAAATATGATATTTGCAATTTCAACGTTGGATCTTATATGAAAAATACCAGAATTCATTAATAATAAAACGACTATAAAGAAAAAAAAAGACTTGAGAAAGCAAAGCATATATAATGTGAATGATGTAATTAAAAAAAAAAGACTATTGCAAATAGGCGCGTGTACTACAATGAGAGTAGAGGAGCGTGGCAGGAAGTCATTAAAAATAGTGACGTGGTTATGAATTTGGATAGACGAGGAATAGCAAGTCATTTAATAAATTATTAATCTAATAATAAGAGTTTGGTTCAACCATATTCTTAAATTCTATCTTTTCATCAATAAATCCGAGAGAGAACGATCCGTGCTTTGATTTGTTTTTGGTTATGGTCTCTCCTCTGATCGTCTTCCACCTTCTCTCATCTGATCTCTTTCTATTTTTTCCGTCTGTTAAATCAAGTTTTTTTTTTTTTAATTCTGACAATCAACGATGACGACTCAGACCGGAGAAATCAGCATCGTATGCAACCACTGGTATGTAATTATTTGATCCTTTAGTCGATTTTGTTTTGCTTCCCGTTGTTTTGTTTATTGGTGATTGACTTACTATCATTTAGTCGGCGATTGCAAGTTATTACCTTTTGTATGATCCAATTTGGTTCCTGTAATCACTAGAACCAGCTAGGTTTGTGTCGGTGATTAGTTATATAACTGTTGGATTGGTTG
The DNA here is from genome assembly GCA_905132765.1 of Moricandia arvensis. Lineage (NCBI taxonomy): Eukaryota > Viridiplantae > Streptophyta > Magnoliopsida > Brassicales > Brassicaceae > Moricandia > Moricandia arvensis. The sequence goes on from CAJHQP010001271.1 coordinate 40,823, forward strand.
TGCAGTTTTATTGCTGAAAGAGTTGATTTTTATTTGGTCGTTAACTTAAAGGTTGCTTCTTTTTTTTGCCTTTACATTTGATGTTCTGTGACAATTTCATTTGTGGATTTTGGATTTGGAATTCACTTATTCAATTACTCTGATCTGGTTGGTGTTTACAGACTGATCATTCAGATTCTTGTTTTCACCCTTGCCAGAACTTTTTGACTATTTTAACTTGATTTGGCGTTACTTTGATGGTTTGCATAGTTTCTAGAGTGCTATGGTGTATCTGCTCAGACTTGGGACTGTTTGATGAATGCCTTGATTCTGTTTGGGATTTTTAAACCCAATTCCTTTTTTATGTTCAGTGATAGCATCTACTTGAATGGTTGATCTTTACTTAATAAGCTTTAGCCTACTAACACTCCTTATGTTTTCAGTGACAGAGACATTCCAGCACCAAATATCGAACTGCATCGTGTACATTGTGCCCGGAATCTAGAAAAATGTAAGACTTGTGGTGATATGGTTCCCAAAAAACATGCTGAGGAACACTTCTTGAACACACATGCTCCGGTACTGTATCTTTTTTTTTTCCTTTCTATTTCTTACCAGTCTTTAAACTGTATTCTGTTTACTTGATTAACGCAACTATCATCTTTGAACTGAGAACCTTTTCTTAGTTATATCCACGTTGAGGCTTGTTAATCAAAAGGATATACATAGTTTCATATGGTGGTTATCGCTCTTTGCATATTGGTTTTAGATGCTGCTAGATTATTGCTCTCTTATGATCTTCTTCTTGAACTGCATTGAGAAGGTACCATGTTCGATGTGCAAAGAAACCATAGATCGTGAGGTTTTTGATAACCATAAAGGAGAAATTTGCCCCAAGAGGATTGTAACTTGTGAGTTCTGTGAGTTCCCATTGCCTGCTGTTGATCTTGCTGAGCATCAGGTATTTACTTTTAACTTTCACAGATCTCTCTCCCATGAATGGCTTTATCTGATTCTCTCCTGTTTCATGAAACCAGGAAGTATGTGGCAACCGCACAGAGCTCTGTTATCAATGCAACAGCTACGTTAGATTGCGAGAAACATATAACCATGAAACCAATTGCCCTGGTTCTGTGCTCAACAATGTTGAATCATCCAGGTACATCTTCTGATTCAAAGGCTTGGTCTTTTGGTTTAAACTCATGTCCTGACATGGATTTTAATGTGTAGAAGGATCCCAAGAGCAGCAGAAGGAGATGGAAACGGCAGGAGGAGAAGAGATGGGAACGGTGTTTCTAACAAAAGGCTTTTCTTCACTATAGCAATAACTGGAATAGCTGTCTTGATAGGATCACTGTTCTTCCAGAGGAAGCCTGAGGGGAGCTAAGCAGAGAGGCATAGCTTGTGTGTAGTTCTGTAAATTTGCTACAAACTCTCTTCAAACAGATTTGAAGAAAAGGTTTTATACATTTAAATGTTTACCGAGACAGAGATGTTCCTCCCAAATCACCATGAGACTTTCTTTCATATTTGGTTTCAATAAAAGAGATTTCACATTTCAGGTTTATGTTGGTTACAAGTGAAGAGGACTTGGGCAATGTTGGGTATATGGCAATGTTTTGTGGGCTTTGGTTAGTTTGGGCTTGGGCTTCTAATAAACTGAAAGAAATTAGTCAATATTATCCAGTTAGTGCAAGTTGACCCTATTTTTTTATCATCGTATCTTAAATGGAAAGAAATAGTCTTAGCCATAAAATCGGGTTAAGATGACAAAAATTATACATCACGATGGTGAGTTTTTTTTTTTTTACTTCTAAATCCATTTAGGAATATAATAATAGTGACATAAGTGGTACTAAGTATTCACATTAATTTTATTGATTAGTAAATGTCTTTGACCATTTTTAATTTGATCTTGTATATCAAGTGTATATGGAAAACAAATCTAAAATATGTTTAAAATATTGATGTGTTACTTAAAGTAGAAGACTTAAATTTAAATGTCCAGTTTAAATGTTTTCTGAAGTGAGTAACAATATAAATGCCTTTGCACAAATTATGTTTCTTTTTTTTAATATATATTTAATTTTTAAGGCAATGTCTGTAAATTTTCATTTCTTTGAAGGAAGGCTACCAATAGGGACCTTTGATATAACAAGATAAGGCTAAGCGTAGTAATTAATCAATTTATTAAAACTGAAAATAAGCAATATACAAATATATAGACTGATCCATTTATTGTCATCTAATTTAATAAGTAGACTCTATTTCTGATAGATATGTAGTTTTCTTAGAAATCTACCGAGTAAGCTATTGTTGGGGAAAAGAATAGACAACTATGATTGTTGTGAGTAAACTTAAAAAAAAAACAATTAGCACGTAAGCACTAATCTTCATACATACACAATAATCTTAAAACTAAAATGAATCTTGTATGAAAATGTGTAATCATGGCTATAATATTTCGATATTTTAAGATGAATACATATATAGGTAAATAAAAAGAAGAAAAGAAGTCTAATTAACCATAAAAAGTAACAATATAAAAGAAATTCTTTGTTTATAGCAGAAGAAAAGTTTCCAAATACCTTTGTTATACTTTTTGTCTTGCCTTTGTCCTACTTCAAAGGTTTTGTATTGGTAAAATAGATTCTTACTAGAAAACAACCTACATAAATGATTTAAGTTGTCACAATGTAAACAACGCTTCTTCATTTCTTCTAACTCTTACTTGTCTCATCTCCACAACTTCACATGTCTGATTATCTTTGTGGACAACATTTCAAGAAAGCTCCAAGACAAATTTGCTGATTCTTTTTATCATGTTCCTGTTCTCTTCACGTGTTTTCCATCTCGTGACTACCACAGGTACGCATCAGAGAAAAAAACATTATTACAATTATTTTGAAAGAGATATTACATTTTGTATATATACTAACCTATCTCCTAACAAGACGTTACTGTATGTGTGTGTATGTGTCTGGTTGAAAATCAGGTTACCGCAGACACTTATTGAGACAAAGAGGATGGATGATTGCTTTGATCATGTTCTTGTCTTTCTTTGAGATTGCAATCTCCCAAAACCAAAGCTCTGATCCAGAAACAACACAAGTCTTGCAATTACTTTACCAAGATGGGCATGTAAGTCATTAATCTAAATATTTTTCTTACTAATCAATACACTTAGTTAGCTTTTAGTTGACTATTAAACTTGTTTTAGTAATTTCTAGCTTCCTTGATATGCAAGTCACGTTTAGGAAACCCTAATCTATATGATTAATTACAGGTGATGATTGACAACGGAATCTTTCAATTAACATTGTCAAATCCTGAGGGATTTGTGACCGGAGTCCGGTACAATGGTATTGAAAATGTGCTTGCCTATACCGGCCATGAAAATGATAGAGGGTAAGTCTATAGATATGTGACTCAGTGAATGCCCTAATAAACTGAATCTAAATTGATCTGTTTACTGCAGTTACTGGGACTTAGTATGGAACTTTCCAGGAAAGAAAACTAAAAAGACCAAAGGCACACTAGACCGGTAAATAGCTCTCTCTTTGTAGACTGTAGTTATGTACATTCCAATGGATTTTTACTTAGATTAATCTGCAGGATTGAAGCAACAAAGATGGAAGTGATAACGCAGAACGATGAAAAGATAGAAATATCTTTTTCAAGGACATGGAATGCTTCATCAAATGTGACTGTTCCAGTGAATATAGACAAGAGGTAGTTAAAACTAGTATACATCTTCTTGAATCTATATTTATGGGATATGAGTTGTTTTTTTTTTCCAGGTTTATAGTGCTGAGAAACTCTTCAGGGTTCTACAGTTATGCCATCTTTGAGAGGTTACAAGGGTGGCCTGCTGTTGAAATTGATAATATTCGATTAGCAATTAAGCTAGACAAGGACAAGTAATGTTACTGTACTTATACTTACATCTATGAATAAAACTGTTTACTATTCAGATTAGTGATTGGTTTTTATATCTGTACTAGGTTTGATTACATGGCGATTTCAGATGAGAGGCAAAGGTACATGCCTCTACCAGATGATAGGATTCCACCTAGAGGTAAACCTCTTGCGTATCCAGAGGCAGTTCAGCTTCTAGACCCTATCGAGCCTGAGTTTAAAGGAGAGGTATAACTTCATTTCTTTGTAGAAAACAGAGCAGTAAAAGCAGGGGAAACAGAGGATTATTAATCTTGATTATAACCCTACAGGTGGATGACAAGTATGAATACGCGACAGAGAGTAAAGACCTAAAAGTTCATGGATGGATAAGCACAAATGACTCAGTTGGGTTCTGGCAGATCACTCCAAGTAACGAGTTCCGGTCTGCTGGTCCTCTCAAACAGTTCCTAGGCTCCCATGTTGGTCCAACCAACCTTGCGGTGAGCATAGGTTTCAACATTTGAATTCATAAAAATTGGATATAAGATGGTTACTAATGGATGTGTGTGTGAAATGGGAAACAGATATTTCACAATACTCACTATGTTGGAGAAGATCTAATCATGAAATTTGAAGAAGGTGAAGCATGGAAGAAAGTGTTTGGACCTGTCTTTATTTATCTCAACTCTTTTCCTAAAGAAGTTGATCCTCTCTTGCTCTGGCACCAAGCCAAGAACCAGGTCTGTCATACATGCACCATGTACATATGTAAGTATAACAGAGAGCTGAGTAGTTGATTTGACTCTTTTGTTTCAGACAAAGATTGAAGAAGAGAAGTGGCCTTATAACTTCACAACTTCAAGTGACTTTCCTGCTTCTGACCAAAGAGGACATGTTAGCGGTAGATTACTCGTTAGAGACCGGTACATAAGGAGTGAGGATATACCAGCAAATGGGTCCTATGTGGGGTTAGCTGCACCAGGAGACGTTGGCTCATGGCAAAGAGAATACAAAGTACTTTCTCTAACCTATTAAAATCTGACTCCTCCCTCTTGTTACTTACTAACTATAAAGATTTTATTACGTTGATAGGGTTACCAGTTCTGGTCAAAGGCTGACGAAGAAGGATACTTTTGTATCAACAATGTGAGAAGTGGTCGTTACAATCTCTATGCATTTGTTCCTGGATTCATCGGTGATTACCACAACGAGACTGTTATCGACATTTCTCCAGGTTAGAATACTTGTAAGACCACAACAACACTGTTCCATGTATATTGTACTAACAAAGTGTAAATATAACGGAAACAGGTTCGAATATAAGCCTAGGCGAGTTGGTGTATGAACCTCCAAGAACCGGTCCAACTCTATGGGAAATCGGTGTACCAGACCGAACCGCTGCAGAGTTCTACATTCCTGACCCTAACCCAATGTTTGTGAACAAACTATACGTAAACAGCTCTGATAATAAATACAGACAGTACGGATTATGGGAACGGTATTCAGAATTGTACCCCGATGAAGATATGGTCTACAATGTCGACGTTGATGATTACTCTAAAGATTGGTTCTACATGCAAGTCACAAGGTTAGTTTCGTTCTAAAACTCAAATGCAAAGCTGCACTTACGAATACAAGACTTTGTTGATGATCTATGCAACAATGGCTTTGTAGGAAGCAAGCTGATGGAGGATATAACGGTACAACATGGCAGATCAAGTTTCAGCTCGACGATATAACAAATCTTACTGGTGATTTCAAACTGCGAATCGCGCTAGCCACATCAAATGTAGCAGAGTTGCAGGTGCGATATCAAGAAGACACCCTTTCATTCACTATATAAGGAACCGTCACTAATATATAAGGGATTTGGATCAATTAATTTATCGTAAATTTTGAGATCTTTGGTTTATCTTTTTTTGCAGGTTCGGGTGAATGATGCTTCTGTGGATCCTCCATTGTTTACAACAGGGCAAATAGGAAAAGATAATACAATAGCAAGACATGGTATTCATGGACTGTATTGGCTATACAGTGTGGACGTGCCTGCTTCTTCTCTTGGTCCGGGATGTAACTCCATATATCTAACACAACCACTAGCCATAAGCCCTTTTCAAGGACTCATGTACGATTACATTCGTCTAGAGTACCCTGATACTGTTAATCATATCACTAGATCATAGATCATAGTCTTTACCTTAGATGATTAATATGAAGATACAAATATACACATTATTTTCTTAATTAATAACTATTGTTGTTAATCTTTATTGTTATGTAAAGATATAGTCATTTTTATTAATTTTTTGGATGAAGATATATAACAACTAAGCAAACAAACAAATATTTAATCGAGTGTTCCATCCAAATAACGTCCAATCTTTTTAAAAAAAAATATTCAAATAAATTATTTAGATGGAACATGTAAGTAGATATGAAACTAAAGAAAATTGATTCTCAATGACAAAAAATATTCGTCATAAAAATTACGCGTTATCAGTTCAATCAAATTAATTAACTAAGTTTCTCTAAGTACATCACTAAGCATAAAAATAATTATATTATAACGACTATATATAGAAAGATTAATATCAATCAATATCAACACTTGATTAATGATGAGCTGGCCTTCCATAATCTCGCATTGGTTCAAAACGGTAGTATATTAACACTACGCAGAAACAAGGAGAAAAATCTCAAAGGGTTTAGCTTTTTTTATTTACATCTGATCATCAATCATCGAGGTGAAGTAGACAATCTTCAATTGAAGAAGACAATCTTCAAATGGGTTCCCGTTCTTCGAGGTGATCATCGTCTTCGCTCTCTCACTGTACTGATATCTCTGCTAATATTATGAATGTTACTTTTGGATTAGGGTTCTTCTGGGTAGCAACTGTTTTGCTGATTCTGTGAGCTACTCGTTGTTTAGTTGTTGAAAGTTTAATTTTTTAGACAAACCTTGTAGGTTTACTAATCAAATCTGATCGGTCTCAATTCGGACGGGTTTAATCTCTATTCATAGGGTTGTAAATAGTGTATCGTCACTTAGTTCAAAAGTTTCATAATTGCTTCCAGAAAGTTCTCAACTTTCCTGTTAAATTGATTATTTTTTGTGTTTTTCTGAGTGATCATGGAGTCACAGTGATGATGTAGCCTTTTGACCGTGGAGTGTACTGTCAGAGAAATATCAGTTCATTACTTCAGTATTATCAGTGATCGAGATCCATGAGTTATATAATATACCTTTTCTTTACCTTGAACTTCTACTAGGTAGATCGGTTCTTTGATGAGATGGGACACCAAATCACTTAGGGGTACTATCAAATACTATCTAGCTTCAGAATAGATATCATGGCTTCCTCTGGACTGGGAAACGGAGTTGGCAGTTCGAGATCTGCCAAAGTTGGAAAGACTTCTTCTTCTTCTGTTGATTGGTTGACGAGAGATTTGGTTGAGATGAGGATAAGGGACAAGGTAGCGACTGATGATGAGAGGGTAAGTTTTGCATTGCTGATTCAACTGTGTTTAGCTTGATACCTTAACTGTTTTACAGTGTGTGAGATTTTTGTTATGCTGCAGGATAGTGAACCAGATATTATTGATGGGGCTGGTACTGAACCTGGCCATGTGATTAGAACCACAGTCCGTGGCAGAAATGGTCATTCAAGACAGGTTTTGTGGAATATTATATGCATAAAGTGTAACGTTTTTATCTAACTCTTTCTCATATAGTTGTTTATCTGGAATGACAGACAGTCAGTTACATATCAGAACATGTAGTCGGTACTGGTTCCTTTGGCACGGTTTTCCAAGTAAGTCAATTAATACCGGATGCCTTACTATTGATTTGGGTGATTGGGTCCATTCCATTCCCACGCATGTATATTTCTTTCTGGTAGGCCAAATGTAGAGAAACTGGGGAGATTGTTGCCATCAAGAAGGTTCTACAAGACAAGCGTTACAAGAACAGAGAGCTACAAATTATGCAGATGCTAGACCATCCCAATGTCGTTGCCTTAAAGCATAGCTTCTTCTCCAGAACAGATAATGAAGAGGTTTATTTGAATCTTGTCCTTGAGTTTGTGCCTGAGACAGTGAATCGTGCTGCAAGAAGTTACAGTAGGATGAATCAGCTGATGCCATTGATATATGTTAAACTCTACACCTATCAGGTAACTATTTTCCTGGATTTGAACATATTCGTTTCTCTTGGGCATTCTCCAAAGATTTCTTACAAGTTTCTGTTAATTGCTTACAGATTTGCAGGGCGCTTGCTTACATCCATAATTGCTTTGGTCTTTGTCACCGTGATATTAAGCCTCAAAACCTGCTAGTAAGCTCATCTGTGCCTCCCTGTTTCAAAAGAAATTTATAACAAATGGCAGTTTCTTTACTCTGGCCTAATTCTCTTGAATTAGTTTCTAGTTTTCTGAGTTCTTTACCTCTACAAATAGGGAATATACATACAGTGCTGTATACTCTTTACATTTGATAATGTCAAAGTAGGTTCACATTTGATAATGTCATACAGTGTCTTCGTTTTAAATCTACTGCATTTGAATTTTGACTTTAGATATGTTGTTGTGCAGGTGAACCCACACACGCATCAGCTAAAAATATGTGATTTCGGGAGTGCAAAATTATTGGTAAGATTTATTGACATAGTTTTTAAAGAATCTATTTGTGGGATATAACAGAAAAAATCTTATTCTCCTTAGGTGAAAGGAGAACCCAATATTTCTTACATCTGCTCCAGATACTATCGTGCTCCAGAACTCATTTTTGGCGCCAGTGAATATACAACTGCAATTGATATATGGTCCACTGGTTGTGTGATGGCTGAATTGCTTCTTGGACAGGTTAAAGCAAAAAAAAAATATTGTTTTAGCTTTGTGATTTTTGTGATAATCACTCTGTTTCTTCCCTCTCTGACGTCTTTGTGTCCTTGCTAACTTGTCGTATAGCCTCTGTTTCCTGGTGAAAGTGGAGTCGATCAGCTTGTTGAAATCATTAAGGTAACCTTCTATTATATTCAAAAATGTATTTCAAACTTAGAGCATATCAGTTGTTTTGAGCTTACAGTGACTGATAAGTGCTTAGCGAGAGATTTTGTTTACATATTGTTCGTCTATCTTCATATTATCAACTTTATATCTGAATGAAACCAATGAATACCAGACTTGTGCGTCACAGTGTATAACGTCTATTGCTGAGTTCATTTTGAGTATGAAAAGGAAGCAATTACGTTTAAGTAGAGAATGCACCTCAACCTTTTTTAGGAAACCTAATTTTCTTACTTTATTTCTCATGCAGGTTTTAGGCACACCAACAAGGGAGGAAATCAAGTGCATGAATCCAAATTATACAGAATTTAAATTCCCCCAGATAAAACCTCACCCATGGCACAAGGTATACCTTCTAGTGTTCATGATTATCACCTACCAGGATATTGTTCAATGAGTTGTTTTGTTGGTAAATTTATAGTGTTCATAGTTATCTGGTATCGTTATTACTGCATGGATGATTTTGTCGTGCTTTATCATCAGGTCTTCCAAAAACGTCTACCACCAGAAGCGGTTGATCTTTTATGTAGGTTCTTCCAGTATTCTCCTAATTTGAGATGCACAGCTGTAAGCGATCCATGGTTTTGTGCCCTCCGCTGTGTTTCTATTGATTCAGGATCTAAGGTTATAAGCACATATATTAAATGGTGTTTTTGTAGTTGGAAGCTTGTATTCATCCGTTGTTTGATGAGCTAAGGGACCCAAACACTCGGCTTCCCAATGGCCGGCCACTTCCTCCGCTTTTTAACTTCAAACCTCAAGTTACAGCTCCCTTTTTCTGGTAAATCATACTACTTGTTGGACCTCTCATGAGATCTAACAGTTATGCTCTATCAAGTTGTTCGGATGCTGTGTTTTGCACCTGAATTAAATGTAAACCTCAAACAACATTTTACATTACTAGATCCCCCTTTGAAAAATGAGGATGATTAGTAAAGTGAATTCACTAGTATGGTGTTCAGTGTGGCCTCCTTCAGGAAAAGAAAAAGCTCTCTTGTATAAATATTTTTTTCTCCATATGAGAAGCTTTTCGGTGCTTCATTCCCCTGATGGAGTGGTGTTTTGTGGTCTGCAGAGCTATCTGGCATCCCTTCAGAAATCGTGAACCGGCTAGTCCCAGAGCATGCCCGTAAGCAGAACTTCTTCATGGCTTTGGACGCCTAAGCTCTCTTGATATCGGTTTCTGGAGCATGCAGAAAGCATCACACGCCCTCTTGGCTTTTTGTTTCTAGTGATGAGTTGTTTTCTCGTTTTCGTTTGGTTACAGGAAAATGACAAACAGTGCTTGAGGTTGCTAGTTACAAACCGTTTGTTTGTTTCACAGCCAGATTATATATAACCCATTCTGTTTGCCAAATGGATGCTTGTCTTAGCATGTAAATGTCTTGCTAAATGTTTGATTTCTAAATATTTGAAGGTAGTTTTGAAGATTCAAAGAAATAAATAGAAAGAACAAAATTACAAAATCAAAAAAGAAATATTTTTGGTGATTTAGAAGGATTTTAAAAAGAAATTGCATAAGATTTAACAATATAAATTAATTTATGATATGGTATTTCCATATATTTAATTAATTAAATCAAGGACAAACAAAAACAAAAGAAGGAATCAAGTGCTGTGTTAAACCCTTGTTGAGCGACGCTGGTCTGAGAAAGACCGCAACTTTAACTGTCTCTGTATCTCTGTCGCAAACTTGGGTTCCAACTTTCAGACATGTCGTTGTGTACATTTAATCTCCATCCTCAATCTTCTTCTTTGGATCTCTTCTCCAACAATAACAACTCCCCAAAACCATCTATCACCTCTCTCCGGTTCGCCACCTCTTTTTCTTCTTCCTTCGTTGCTCCTCTCAAACTCTCCACCACCAAGCACACCCTTAGCTCTCGTTTCCCTTCAAACCGTATCCAAAGCCGCCAACTTTGGCTTCGTTGCGCCACATCAGAATCCGAGCCGTCTATTTCAGTTGCTCCCGGCGGTAACGGCGGCGCTGGTAAGTTCCTGCCATAACCTCTTTTTGCTCCCTTTCGATTGATAATGTTCATTAACTTCGTTTCAGTTTCTGCAGAAGTGAAAGTGATAGTTCTTGTAATAGGTGGAGGAGGGAGAGAACACGCCCTTTGTCACGCCTTGAACCGCTCTCCTTCCTGCGGTTCTGTGTTATGCGCTCCTGGTAACCCCGGTATCACGAGCTCTGGAGATGCTACTTGCATACCTGACCTTGACATATCAGATAGTTCAGCTGTCATCTCCTTCTGTCAAAAACGGAATGTTGGTTTAGTGGTTGTTGGTCCTGAAGTGCCTCTTGTTGCCGGTCTCGCTAATGATCTGGTTAACGCTGGTATACTCACCTTTGGACCTTCTTCTCAAGCTGCTGCTTTGGAAGGTTCCAAGAACTTTATGAAGAATCTTTGCCACAAGTACAATATCCCCACTGCTAAGGTTTGCTTCAATCTCTCTCTCTCTCTCTCTCCATTTTCATATGCATCATGTGTTGGGATCCATAAGGTCTTTAGATCATTATGAAAAGAACTTCCTTTGATTGGATAGTGAACTTTGTTCTTATTCATTTACCATAAAGTTTTAAGCTTTGAAAAAGCGCAGCAGCTCAACTCTTAGCTTTAGGTCTTGTGTATCTAGCCTAGGACTAAGTGTAGCAGATTCTTTTATGTGTTGGTTACAGTCTTACAGAACAGTAATGTTCAAAAAATTGATAGGCAAGAACAATTTAAACTCGTAGACTGACTTTGAAAAAAAAAATCAATTTGTTTAGGTCCAATTTTGCCGCCTATACCGGTTTTTAGAACACTAAGATAGCTTTGAACTTAACATAAGGATTCCATTTTGATGTGGCTAATGCAGTTGAAACTGAATTTGGTTGCAGTATAAAACATTTTCTGATGCATCTGCTGCGAAAGAATACATTCAAGAACAAGGTGTACCAATCGTGATTAAAGCAGATGGATTAGCAGCTGGAAAAGGAGTCACTGTTGCCATGAAACTAGATGAGGCTTTTGAAGCTGTTGATTCCATGCTGGTCAAAGGTGTGTTTGGTTCTGCAGGATGTCAGGTGATTGTGGAGGAGTTTCTGGAGGGAGAAGAAGCTTCCTTCTTTGCACTTGTGGATGGAGAAAACGCCATTCCTCTAGAATCTGCTCAGGACCACAAGAGGGTTGGAGATGGAGATACTGGTCCTAACACAGGAGGAATGGGAGCTTATTCTCCTGCTCCTGTCTTGACCACGGAGTTGCAAGATGTGGTAATGGAGACTATAATTCATCCTACTGTTAAAGGAATGTCTGAAGAAGGTTGTAAGTTTGTTGGTGTTCTGTTTGCTGGTCTCATGATTGAGAAGAAATCCGGTTTACCTAAGCTGATTGAGTTTAATGTCCGGTTTGGAGATCCAGAATGTCAGGTTAGGAAAGATAAAATGACTCAGTCCTGGTTTGACTCTTGTCTCTAAAGCTTCTTGTTTAACTCAGGTACTGATGATGCGTCTAGAGTCTGACTTAGCTAAAGTTTTGCTAGCGGCTTGTAGAGGTGAGCTAAACGGTGTGTCTCTAGATTGGTCTAAAGATTCAGCCATGGTGGTTGTAATGGCAAGCAATGGTTACCCCGGTGCTTACGAGAAAGGAACCATCATCAGAAACCTTGAAGGAGCTGAAAGAGTTGCTCCAGGAGTGAAGGTTTTTCATGCGGGAACGGGTCTTGATTCAGAAGGGAACGTTGTAGCGACTGGGGGGCGTGTTCTTGGTGTCACAGCCAAGGGTAAAGACTTGGAAGAGGCGCAAGGAAGAGCGTACATGGCGGTCGGAGAGATCAACTGGCCTGGAGGTTTCTTTAGGAGTGATATTGGTTGGAGAGCGCTTCTCCAGAAACAAGTAGCTTCAAAAGATTATTGAAGAGAAACAATTTTTTTTTTTTTTGTGATGGCGCTTGTAAACGAATAAACCAAAACAATAAGAACTTTTTTGTAATTCACATGATTGGCTCCACACTGGTTCCTAAGATCACCATATTAAGCTCGTTGTAAGTACTGAAGCAAATGCTAAAGATGCTACATTGGAAAGTTCTTGTAACATTACGTTTGTAACTTTACTCTGCAGCATCCATGTAAATGAGATTATAGATATAACTGAAGCTTTGATCAACAAAATGCAATTCCATTACCAAGGTTGTTTTAAGATTTAACACCTCCAACCGGGTTATCCAGCCAGTGGCTGAACCGAACATTAACAAAAGACAGAGTTTTGCATGTAATAATAAATAAAACCCGCCCATTGATGATAACGGGCTTATGTCTTGTCCCATTAAATACTATGGGCTTCTTCCTAGCCCAATTGAATCAACGATTCTTTAAAATGTCTCAATAATTAAATTTTGTAAAAATATATTACATTTTGGAGTTTTTTTTCCTTTTTCATCGAATCAAGATTTTATTAACAGAATTTACATCAGCTTCTCTTTTCTCCTTGTGTTTTTTATATTCGCTTCTTAAAAATTCTTTAAAAATTGGAATTAATCGTGAGTAGAGAGTTTTTTTTTTGTCGAAAGTGATTTATCTCAAAATAAATAAATTTATTTAGCCGTATAATGATAAATGGACAATATACTAGTTAAGACTGTACGATGAATTATATACATCGATAACGTATGCATGTTAAAGAAACACATGAGTTATTTAACATACTAGCAGAGATAATTTAGAGGTGGAGACTGGAGAGGCCAACGAATGCATGCCTTCTCTTCGACAAGGTAAAGGAGCCGGAAAAGCTATGTGCGACGGCAGCTTCTCTCCTGGCATCACTACCGATACATCCACCGTCACATTCATCGGAACCTATATATATACCATGTCATATTCCCTATAGTTAATGTCAAAAAACTTATGCACACAACAATAGATAGTAGATACTCATTACTCATACACATAGATGCTTAGACAAAAAGAAAACGAATAAGCCCTGGATACACATTAACTGGCTAACTACTGCTTATTATGCAAGAAAATAAATAATAAATTACAATTTGAGCTTTGCTTTTGCACTTTACAAACTTGGGTTATTTATTTTGAAGAATGTCTTCATTTCCAAAGTTTTTTTTTTGCACCGAAAAGCAAAACAAAATTATTTTTAAAAGATAAATGCGCTTTAGCTTTATTATAAAAAAGGAGACAAATAATTCGTTTGAGAAATGCTTTAACAACTTTTTTTGGTTTTGTTTACCATGGATGCTTGATTAGCAAGTTTCTGGAACTGTGTGGACCCATCTCTGTTTTGGTTTTGTCGTTGTCTGAACCAATGTGGTGAATCAAATGTTGAATTCTCAGGCTTGAAGAGATGCTCGAAGATGGCCATTATCAAGAACATGGAGATGAGTATCGCCGTAGCTACGAACCCAAAGGAGATAGCACTCATGGACGTAGAAGATCTCCATGGCCCTTCACTACTCTCTCCATCTCTGGTATTGTAGATGCTCCACGAATTCGACTCGTTCATTTTCTCCTTGTTGCATGCGATCTTTGAGCTTGAAGATATGAACTCCTTCAAACTCTCTCTTTTTTATGTCAAGAACACAAATGAAATGAAAACAGAACAAATGAATCTTTCACAAGAGCAAACTCACAACTCTAGATCAAGAAGTTAGAACACAAATGAACTTGATATACTTTCAGTTAATCATCGACAATGTCTAGTTTATTAATCTTCTGCTTGCATGTGTGTTAAGGAAGTGAAAAGAAAAAAATAAAGCACACATTGTCTACCTATGATAATGGACTGTCTCCATATATATACAGTTACAGTCTTACAGAAAGGAGATTATACATAAATATATTTATTAATTATGTGCCTATAAAGTATAAAATAATGAATTAACAAAGAGTTAGATAATTAGTTGGTATAGTTGGGGAGCATAAAGCATAAAATAATGTAAAGAAAAAGCTTTTATATATGTTTCTTTCTTCTTTCTCAAAATTGTCTCTCTTTTTCTGATTGAAATACACACAATTTGTTGAATACATATTCGTTGTCTGCTTTACTAGCTATCTTATCAACGACAAACAAAAAATTAACAATAAAATGGGGTCTTCATGTCATCATAAAGAACAACAAAGAGAGCCTATTAGCTGCTTTGTAAAATGTTTACCCCCAAGTCTGGTGAATTCATTATCATAGTAAGATTTTAATTAGTTTTTTTTAATTAAGAAAACAATGATGCATAACAATTAAATGCATTTTAGCTGTTAAATGGTTTTATTTGAATTAAGAAAATATAAAGGGTTTACTAGTAGTTTATTCGCAACTGGACCAACAATGGTCACTACAATAATCCTTATGTGAATTGTGCTAATGTTCTTGCTTCTTTCCCGTCTCAAGCCTAAAGTTATTTTTATTAAAGATAAAGTGCAACAACTAAATTCGCCTTATTTGTACGACAAGCAATTTGAAATTAAATATATAGCATACCAAGATAAATCAATAAAATAAGATAAATTAATAAAATAAAAACCGTCTTCTTTATAAGAAATTATAATATTTTTTAGCTTAATTATTTAGGAGAATGACTCGCATGTTAAAGGTTTTGTTTTCCATTGAAATAAGTTTAAACACACATTCACAAAGTTATGTGCATGTATAGTCACCACTCACTAGTTTTTATTACCATTTAAGAACTCTATCCAATAAAACTTAGAAGTTTCCAGTAATTTAATAATATGAATATCAAGAGTCATGCAGTTGCATGCAAACAAAGTGCCAACATAAGTTACCAAACCAATCAAACTTATTGAACCAACTAAACCATTCACGATCCTATGAATTGAACCAAACCGGATCATAATGATTTTTTGTTTGTTTTTGTCACTGTAATTTCTTTAATCCATTGACGGTCATTGCTGTAGATTATGATTCGTCTCTATGTTATAATGATGAACAGAGAACCGAGAAGTCCAAAGATCGCGTGAAAAGAGTTTTTCTGGTGTTTGAAACTCATGAAAAAGAAAAATGCATTTCTTTCTGATACATTCTTCTCTAATTACAAATCTCATCTTTTATTTACCCCCTTAGTCAACATTTTTAATTGCTTGTGGATAATTTGAGGCTTATAATTGTAATTTACAGATTGGTTTATCTTTCAATTATAAAAGTAGTATCACCAATACCATCATAGAGAGAAGAAACTCTTCTTTCTATATTAATCCGTGACCATATGGTCAGGAAGAAAAGAACGTGAAAGTGTTGTATAATCTCTCTCACACTTATAGAATTACAGCTGCCACCCACCAAAATACACCGTTGATTCTTTTACAAATAAGGCAAACCCAGTTTAGTTTACAGCTAATAGCTAAATAAAAATAAAAGTGTGTAAAAACCAAAAATAGAAAGAAAAGAGTAAACAGTGTTCACAAATGCAAAACTCTTACAGTCACTGAACCACTTCTTTGCTTTAATTATCTTTTTTTCTCTTAAACATGGTAACACGAGTTGTCTCACACTTAGAGCAAGTTCATTGGTTGTCCTTAGGCGAGGTTCTTAGGAACAGTATAAAGACTTGTTTCTTAACTTTTAACTGAAAAAGTTAAGGACGGCTCTTATATAAGAGTCCTTAACTTTTTTCAATTAAAAGTTAAGAAACAAGTCCTTGTACTGTTCCTAAAAATCTCGTCTAAGGACCACCAATAAACGTGCTCTTAACTCTTGAGATTTCTACCTCTCTCTCTCTTTCTCTTAGAAAAGAAAACTTGTTTTTTTTTGGTTTGTTCATCATTTGTAATACAAAACAAATGAGTGCAATGCTAAAGCTTTTGTTTGCAGTCACTACCATCCTCTTCACGCTCTCACCATCCACTCGTTAAGTCTTTTTTTTTATTAACATTGTTGAGTTTTCTCAGTATGATTGATTAGTGATCAAATGATATTGCAGATGGGTACGACCCCTTGGATCCATATGGTGAAGTGATCATCAGATGGGATCTTCTTCATTCCTCACCTGGCCATCACACAGTAACCTTTTCTTTTTTTCTTGTTATTTCCTCTGCATCATATTTTGTTTGATGAGTTTTATATTGTGTACAAAATGATTATTCTGTTTAGAAAACAATGTGTCTGATTATGTTAAAAGATAGTGTCCGAATCTTCAGCTTGGGACGAAGAACTTACTCATCAGTTTCAGTACATCTTTTGCTAGGTACTAGTAAAGTTAGAAAATAAGCAAGAGTACCGCCACGTGGAGAAGCCAGGATGGAAGCTGAGTTGGCATTGGGTAAACAAAACAGTGATATGGGACATGAGAGGAGCTGAGACGACGGAGCAAGGCAACTGCTCAGCCTTTGCCTCCAGCGAAACACTCCCTCACTGCTGTCTCAGGCGACCAACCATCGTCGACCTTCTTCCCGGAGCTCCTTACAACATGCAAGTCTCTAACTGCTGTCGTGGAGGTGTCTTGACTTCTATGTCTCAGGACCTTAACAACCACGTCTCTGCTTTCCACATGACCATCGGAAGCTTTCCTGGTGACCCTGGAGAGTTCACTATGCCTTATGATTTTGATATAGGTGTCCCGGGTTATACCTGCCGCAATGCCACGTCCGTGGCCCCTAGTAAGTATAGTACTGATAAGGGTCGACGCAAAACACAAGCTCTAGGTAATGAAATCCTTATTCTTCTTGCTGAATCAATCTTGCTATTTTTTTCTAATCAACATGACTAGAGATGTTAAAATGAGTTTATATCCCACGGACCTAACAAGCCTGTTATAAAAGTGCTGGCCCGTGATTCATTTATCTTATATAGGGTTGGTCCGTTTAGTCCTGTTTATTTATGGACATGTTTATTTAATGAATATCTTAGCTAAATAAAAGTGTATCCGTTTATAATAAAATTACTCGTGCATTTTTAAGTGTTGCCTGTTAAAATGTATGTACCCGTTAAGTCACTTGACATACATTTTTGGTGTTGTGTGTTGATGTTGAGAGCAGCAACATGGGAAGCACAATGCGTGTACTCACAGACTAAGTCATCACAAACACCAAAATGCTGCGTTTCACTCTCTGCCTTCTACTACAAAAACATTGTTCCTTGCCCTACATGTAGCTGCGGCTGCTCGAGTTCCCATTGCCTCAAGTAATTATCAATGTTTTGTTATGCCTTGTGTCCTAAGCAATAGCTCTGAGGTTTTCTTTTTCTTGCTGGCTTGTTCAGGTCTGGTGTGGTGCCGTCACTTTTGGAACAGAAACATGATCCACATGAGGAAGTATCTCCTGTGGTGCAGTGTACGAAACATATGTGTCCCGTACACATCCACTGGCATGTCAAAGTGAACTACAAAGAGTTTTGGAAGGTTAAGATCACGGCAACGAATCTCAACACGATGAAGAATTACTCTGACTGGAACTTAGTGGTGCAACATCCAAACATGAAAAGCGTGCAGCAAGTCTTCAGCTTCAACTACAAATCCATGACCCGTTATTACAAAAACATCAGTAAGTTAAAAACTAAGGTTATGACCACCGGTTTGTAAGGCTAGTAGTGGTTAAGCGCATGAGACTGGTCATGTTGTACTCATTGGACACTTTCTTGGTGTGGTTTTCAGATGACACAGGGGTGTTTTGGGGAATCAAGTTTTACAATGATGTTTTGCTGCAAGCAGGAGAGCTTGGGAATGTGCAAACAGAGATAATGTTAGAGAAGGATAAGGAGAACTTCACATTAAGAGAAGGTTGGGCTTTTCCAAGGAGAATCA
This sequence comes from Moricandia arvensis, assembly GCA_905132765.1. NCBI lineage: Eukaryota > Viridiplantae > Streptophyta > Magnoliopsida > Brassicales > Brassicaceae > Moricandia > Moricandia arvensis. The sequence goes on from CAJHQP010001271.1 coordinate 59,503, forward strand.
TGTTTAATGGAGATGAATGTGTTATGCCTTCTCCAGTTGATTATCCGAAGCTGCCCAACTCTGCTTCTTATTCCTCTGGTGTTTCTAGCTTTGTTACATTTATTATATTATGTTTTCTCTTTTTACTTGTTTGATTGTAACGTTTTCATTTGAACCTGCACTGCTTTAGACCTTTTAATGAACAACGCCTTGATAAATTGATAAAGAAAGCTGGAATCATGAACAATGCCTTATGTTTTGTCAATCTAGAAATAAAGAACATCATGGTGAGATTAACAGACCAGGATGATCAACGCTTGTCCGGCCAGTTGAATAAAAATAGTACATATTTAAAAATCGTTTATAAAAAAAGTCAGATATTTTTTTTGCTTAAATAAAAAAGTCAGATATTTATTATTGCATAGAATACGTTGAAAATTATGTTTAAGATTATGTTTTATTGTTTCAAAATAACATATTATACAATATTAAATTCCTTGACTTTCATTTTAGCTACTCTTTATTCTTTTTTTTTCAAAGTACTCTTTATTCCTTAATGCTTTATGCTCGTTATGTTATTTTCTTAATATTTTGAATAGTATAGTAGAAGTATGGCAAGTATATACAATATTTAAGAGAAATTTCAATTATACCACAAATTAATGATTATTTTCATAAATACTCTTAAATTTGTGATAAAAGATTAAATTAATTTTTAAAATATTTATAGAAATTTTATAAACCTAACCCAACCCATTAATATTAAACCATGAAAAATAATCACTAAAACTTAAATTCAAATATTTGTATATTTTTCGATTGATGATATTTTAAAAATTGCTCTAATATTTAATATGAGCTATGATAAAAAGATGGAAGTGAAAATTGTGTAATGCAAATAAGCCAATATTTCATATGCTCTGACTATTAAATACTTGAAGTAAGTAACAAGGCAATATTTTCCATAATCTATACTAATAAAAATAGGAGTGAAGAAATGAAAGTATTGTTTTACTTCCATATAAAAAGAAATGGAAGTAAGAACAATTGGCCAATCAACAAACGTTTTCAGAAAGTCATTTTTCCTTATTCTTTTCACATTATATATTTCAATTTGACGATATCTTTCTCCTAAAACATATAGAAGAAAAGAACAAAATGGTAAGTATTACAGTATAATGTAAGAGTATCAATACAAAGATCCATAACCACAAAAGAAACAAACAAAAAGGAAAATAAAAGAATATTCGGAGCCTCTAAATATTATATTTGCGTGAAATACAAGTGGCCCATTAGTCCTAACGTGGGCCCATCTCTCAACTTGCCTCTTTTTATAAACCCGTCCCTTGCTCCTCACCAAACACACTTCTCTCTCAGATCTGTCTCTACAGCTTTTTCGATCGCATCTCAAAACCTCAAGCCATGACTACCAACTCTGCCTGGAAACTCGATGATCATCCCAAGCTCCCCAAGGGTAAAACCATCGCCTTGATTGTCTTAGATGGATGGGGTGAATCTGCCCCTGATCAGTACAACTGTATCCACACCGCTCCCACTCCGGCCATGGATTCTCTTAAAAACGTATGTACCTTATTACCTTACTCTTGGTTTACTAGATTTAATCAAATCGTACAGCCGGTTTAATACAAACCGTGGTTAACTATACCGGTTATGAAAAGTCTCTGTGTATAAGTCAGAGCTATTGTAACAAACAGTCTAACTGGGTCTGGAAGTTTTCTCGGAACCGGCTGAACCGAACCGAGTTTTTTTGGTTCGGTTCCGGTTAAATTAGGTAGTTTATTTATTTTTTTAATTATTTTGATAATCAGTTTATTTAAAAAAACTATTTAGGGTTTAAGGTTTATTTATCGACTATTCTCGTTACATTTTAGCTATAAAAATTGATTAAACTTAATTAAAAATTTTGGTCAAAATTTTAATTATAAATATTGGTTATTTATTTTGGGAATTTAGGGGTTTAGTATGTACTATTGATTACTTTGTATTAAACTTTTATTATAAGAAAATTGGTTATTTATTTCTTGGGTAAGGGGTTAGGTTTTATTCTTCCATAGAACTTTACTAATCTTCATCTTCTCTATATAGGGAGCTCCTGATACTTGGACACTGATCAAAGCTCATGGAACCGCTGTTGGACTCCCTAGTGAAGACGATATGGGAAACAGTGAGGTTGGTCACAATGCTCTTGGTGCTGGTCGTATCTTCGCTCAAGGTGCCAAGCTTTGTGACATTGCTCTTGCTTCCGGCAAAATCTTTAGCGGTGAAGGTTTCAAATACGTTTCTGAATCTTTCGAGAAGAACACTTTGCACTTCGTTGGACTTCTCAGTGACGGTGGAGTTCACTCCCGTCTCGACCAGCTCCAAGTATTAATCTTTTCTTCAACCCTTTTTTGTTTAGCTGAGTGTTGTTGATTAGGTTCCTGAAACATCTTTGTTGTGTTCTTTGTGTAGTTGTTGATCAAGGGTTCTGCTGAACGTGGTGCTAAGAGAATCCGTGTCCATATCCTCACTGATGGTCGTGATGTTTTGGATGGTTCAAGTGTCGGATTCGTGGAGATTCTTGAAGCTGACCTGGCTAAGTTGCGTGAGAACGGTGTGGATGCTCAGATTGCTTCAGGTGGAGGTCGTATGTACGTGACTTTGGACCGGTATGAGAACGATTGGAGTGTTGTGAAACGTGGTTGGGATGCTCAGGTGCTTGGAGAAGCTCCCCACAAGTTTAAAAACGCTGTTGAAGCTGTGAAGACGTTGAGGAAGGAGCCTGGTGCTAATGACCAGTATTTGCCTCCGTTTGTGATTGTAGATGATGCAGGAAAAGCTGTTGGTCCTATTGTGGACGGTGATGCAGTTGTCACCTTCAACTTCAGGGCTGATCGTATGGTTATGCATGCCAAGGCGCTTGAGTATGAGGACTTTGACAAGTTTGATCGTGTGAGGTTCCCAAAGATCCGTTACGCAGGAATGCTTGAGTACGATGGAGAGCTAAAGCTACCAAAAAATTATCTTGTTTCTCCCCCGGAGATTGATAGAACCTCTGGTGAATATTTGACTCACAATGGCATCAGTACTTTTGCTTGCAGGTTTGTCTATTTCTCTATTTCATTTGAGTTTTTGTCATATGATTTGCTTAGTCTATCTGAAGTTGTTGTGGTCTATGTTATGCTATGCTCATCATAGCAACCCTAGTGATATAGCTTGTATTGTTTTGCCAATAGTGTAGTCTTGAACTTGAACTGATCAATGTATGTTACTGTAACAGTGAGACCGTCAAGTTTGGGCATGTCACATTCTTCTGGAATGGAAACCGATCTGGATATTTCAACGAGAAGTTGGAGGAGTATGTTGAAATTCCAAGTGACAGTGGAATATCATTCAATGTCCAGCCAAAGATGAAGGCGTTGGAAATTGCTGAGAAGGCAAGGGACGCAATTCTTAGTGGCAAGTTTGATCAGGTGCGAGTTAACTTGCCAAACAGTGATATGGTTGGACATACAGGTGACATTGATGCCACGGTTGTTGCTTGCGAGGCTGCTGATGTTGCTGTGAAGGTACTAATTTTTTTTTAAAGTTCATTGACGAGTGTTGATGATATGAGTGAGTGAGTGACTCAGTCCTGATTTGGTTGTTGCAGATGATCCTAGATGCAATTGAACAAGTGAAAGGTATTTACGTTGTGACTGCTGATCACGGAAACGCAGAGGACATGGTTAAGAGGGATAAGGCTGGGAAGCCTGCTTTGGACAAGGAAGGGAAGCTTCAGATTCTAACCTCCCACACTCTCAAGCCAGTAAGTCTATATATATGATCTTGCGCTATTACAATAGGTAAAACATTGGACTAGATATGATGTGACATTGTGGATAATGATTTGAATGTGTTGCAGGTGCCAATTGCCATTGGAGGACCGGGACTGTCTGCAGGAGTGAGGTTCCGTAAAGATCTGGAGACACCAGGACTTGCGAATGTAGCTGCAACAGTGATGAACCTCCATGGATTTGTAGCTCCCGCTGACTACGAGCCCACCCTTATTGAAGTTGTGGAGTAGAACTGAGAGCCTTCTTAGTTTTGAAAAGAGGCTGAAACTCTAAAAAACTACGCTGTTTTGCTTTCCATTTAATAATGTTTACACACAGACTAGCATTTTCGATTTTGGCTTTCTGCCAAAAACGTTGATTTTGGTTTAAACTATATTCAAGCCAAGAGCATTTTTTTATCAAAGACGTTAACAATTTTCTCACCTTTCATACTCGATCAAATTTATTGACCATTGCAAAAGCATACAACAGAGTAAATAACACAACCATTTCATGACTCATAAAACTTGGAATCAATACAAAGTCAAGCTGTGTATCCTTATAACTATGAATATGGCTACGTCCTCTTCCTCTCCAATGGAGAGCTTAGCTTCTTTCACTTAGTGAGAATCTTCAACATCAGCTTGTCTGAATGCTTGTGCTCGGAACCCGACCATTATCTCCTCTGCCTTTTCAAGCGTTGACAACAGTTCTCCATAGCGCGCTTGAAGTTTCCGCTCCGTCTCCTTTTGCTTTACCACTTCTTCCTCTAGATTCTTCTTCCTGAAAGATGCAGCCATCTCTTCTTGCCTCTTTAATGCTTTAAAGCACTCTACTTCTGTTCCACCAATCTCGATCTGCTTCAGACTCGCCTCTATTTGGCTCCACACGGTCTCTGCCCGTTTCTGTCAAATGAACAAATAGTAAATCATTAAACATTACACCAAACTTAAGAGTGATCCAACACCACAGTTTCAGAATTAAGATAAAGGCAATGATGAGTATATTTATACCTCGTGACCCTTTGTATAAGTTTTATACTTAGCCTTCATGTGTTCTGCCTTCTTCTCATCCTCCTCCATCTTTTTTCTCGCATTCTCCATCTCCACTTGCAAAGCTGCAACTTTCTCTGCCTTCAAAGCAACACTTGAGGGCCCGTAAGCATTACGAGTGGGGAAGTACATGAGATCCTTCACGCAATCGTCGTGAGCTTTTACGAAATCGTCAAGTGTCTTGTTCTCGTTTCCCATTGCCACGCAAAGAAACTGCGCCTCCTCCTTTATCATTTTGTTAGCCTACCATAAAAATCATGGAAAGTTTTCATTAGAAACCCCCTATCATATACCAGATTAAAGGTGATGCTTCAAACCCATGTGCATAATAACCATCAAGCAACCTATCCACAAACCAAGAGAAAACTAAGGACTCTAAAGGTGGTTCAACTAATAAATCAACTAAACAAACAAAATATACTGAGATATACCTCTTCGAGTTCATTTTCCTCAAAGTCTTCAATTGCAGCAACTTGAGAACCAGAACTGTTAGCACGGCTCTTGACTCCTTTCTTTTTCTCAGCTTTCTCATCAAGAGGATACTTTGCATTATCATGCTCTAGCAACTGTAGAAGCTCCTTTCTTACCAATTCATCTGCAACCTCATCTGGAGTAGGAGGAACGACAGAACTTTTATCTCCGTTGGCCGAAAGCAACGAATTCCTTATTAGTTCCAACGAAGCTGCTGGAGGTCTAGGAAGATCTCTCTGTAACACCTTGGACCTTTTCCTAAGCAGTGCCTGCAATCTTGCTTCCTCCTCGGCCTTTTCCCTAGCTATCTTGTCTGACATATCTTCTTCAATTTTCTCTTCTGGCTCTTCACTTTCCTCTGGAGGAGGTTGTGCAACTATCTGGTACTCGTTCCTTGGCAGAGGAAGCCCAGTAAGTCCAGAGCGTAAGCTCCTTCTAGCTTCCTCTCGTCTCTGCCTCTCAAGTTTAGCGCTTTCGTGCATGTCCATGTCTTCATTTATGTGAAGTTCATCCCTGAAGGGAGTACCTCTGGGTGTCATAGCAAAAGAGGACCCATCCCTTGATGGCGTCAAGCCAATTCTGGGAGTAAGGCCAGCACCACCAGGAGTCATCGAAGGAGTCATTGAAGGAGTCAGCATCGGATTAGGCGTTTGAATCTCTTTCTTTCTAGGAGTGACCCCAGTAAAGTCAGAAGGGTGCAATTCAGGATTTTCTCCTCCTAGCAAAGGTGTCTGAGAATCTCTTAATCTAGCCAGATTTTCTGCTTCCATCATAATAGCATCACCTTTACCAGCAGGAGTTCTTTGTGGCGTCCTAATGGGTGTCATTCCTTGCCTTGGTGTTTGTGAGTAATTTGCCAAAAGTGCACGAGTAGCAGCACTGCCTTCTGTTAGCTCCTCATTCTCGGCAAGAAGGTCACTTGCGTACCCCATCTTTGCAATTTCCTCTAGCTCGTGATCTGAAATCTGCGGCGGTGGTAACATTAGCTTTGACCTCTTCCTAACAGCTTCTGGATCATTCAGCTTGTTCGCTTGCAATATAGCTGCTGGAGCATCCTTTCTCTCGTTAATTTTGTTCCTTGCAACATCTTGTCTGCGTAACTGTGCTTCCACATCAGCCCTTCTTATCCCTTCAAGCTCTTCAATGGTTGTCGGAAACTTCACTTGACCAGCAGGACGATCTTCATCAGCAGTGTCATAAAACCCCGCAGGCGCCCTCTTTTCAAAAGGAATCTCTGCATTATAGTCGATTCCCTTCCGCTTCCTTTTCTTATGGCTCTTACCAATTCCAGCTGCTTTTAACTCTCTCCTCTTCTGCAGAGAAGCAAGCCTCCTGGCTTCCTCAAGTTGCTTCTCTCTAGCTTTTCTTTTCGCCTTCTTTCCCCTAGTGTTGGCCAATCTTGCTCTAGCTTCAGAAAGCATTTCTTTCTCGTCTTCGTCCATATCCACTGGATCAGGACGAGCAGGCTTTGCTTCGGGGTTGGGATCAATCTCACCAGGACGTAGCTTTCTTGGATCATCCGCTGCTTCATAATTCTCGTCCTTAGTGCACGCTGCGTCAAGAAGCTTCTCATACCTCTCAAGGCACTGAGATGGTGTACGCCCCACAATAGGAGCAATAGTTCTCCACTGAGTAGGTAAAAGCTTTGCAAGATGTAGAAGCTTCTCATCTTCTTCTCTGGTCCATTCAGTCTACATCAACACCAAAAAAAAACAACAACTCAGTTTCTAACTCAACAACATCATAAAGGCATACACTTTCTACGAAATTCCAGAAACAAAAATACATTAAACAATTAAATTCATAAAATTCGCTAATTGTTTCACAGATTTAAAGATGCATCTAACACCAACACTAACCTTTTTGATAGAAGGATCGAGCCATTCATACCAGCGAGCTTTACACTGTTTAGCAGACTTACGAACAAGGAGAGACGAGATTCGAGCCCATTGGTTCTTCCCGTACTTCATCACGGCGGCTTTGAGGATCTCATCTTCAGTGTTCTTCCACACACCTCCTTTGATCATAATCCTCATCTTCCCTCAACTATTTTTTGACTCAACGCACTCAAATTCAAGGGTATGTGAAGCTAATGCTCGCGCAAATCGGTCGAGGAAGAGGGATTGAGAGTAACCAACCCTAGATTATGGTTCGAAACAACGAAGAAGAAGAACAGTTCCAAACGAAATCTAGTCTCTTTATTTTAAATTGTTTTTGTTAAATTAAAAGACCAAATTGTTTTGACCAAAAAAAAAAAACGAAATTTTATTATGGGCCTGCTCAAAAAGCCCATTATTGCACTTTAATGGGCTGGGTGGTAATAGCAAAGAGACGACTTTTAATTCAATTCTTCGACACACGCACTCTCTCGTCTCTCTCCTGTAATTGTTTTTGCTTTCATGGGCCAGCTCAAATAACCCAACTTAAATGGGCCGAGTGATAATATCAAAGAGACATCTGCGTCTTCGTGGTTTCTTCGACACTCTCCTCTCTCTCTCTTCTGAATCCGAGGAGCAGAGTGCGAGAAGCTGTAAAACCCTAGTAGTAAAATAATGGTGAAGCTCACAGCTGATTTGATCTGGAACAGTCCTCACTTCTTCAATGCCATCAAGGAACGAGAATTGGAGCTACGAGGTAAACTTTTCATCTTTCTCGTTACCGTTCTAGGGTTTGTTCTGTAACGCTAAACGCATCTTCTTTCGCTATTTTGTTTGCAGGTAACAAGATTCCTGTAATCGAGAACTTGGGTGCTACTGAGGTACTTTCTCTAATATGCTGTTGTAAATCTCATTCCTTTTTAATAGTACTAATCAGCTTGTGGTGTTGTGCTTACAGGACCAGTTCGATACAATTGATCTGTCTGATAATGAGATAGTGAAGCTAGAAAACTTCCCACTTCTCAACCGGTTAGGGACTCTGATTGTAAATAACAATCGGATCACCCGGATAAACCCTAACATTGGTGGTAAAAGCTTCCTCCTTTTTTGCGTGTTGTAATGAAATTTGAATTTGAATTCATTGTGTTGTGTTTTTTCTTATGGTTGTTTTTCCTGCAGAGTTCTTACCGAAGCTGCACACTTTGGTGCTTACTAACAACAGGCTTGTGAATTTGGTTGAGATTGATCCCCTTGCCTCTATTCCAAAGCTTCAGTACCTTAGTTTATTGGATAATAATATCACCAAAAAGCCAAATTATCGGCTTTATGTGATTCACAAGCTTAAATCACTTCGAGTACTGGATTTCATTAAAGTCAAAGCCAAGGTCAGGACCGTGTTCTTGGTTTAACCACTGCTCATCTTTGCTGTATCTCTAGTTTCAAAGGAAGCTAACCATACGTAGAACATTAACCTGACGATCATTGTTTTCTTATAGGAGAGAGCTGAAGCTGCGGCTTTGTTTTCATCTAAGGAAGCAGAAGAAGAGGTTAAGAAGGTATCTCAGGAGGTGGTTCAAAAAGTGTCTGATACTACAGAAGAATCAGAGACTCCAAAAGTGGTGGCCCCAACACAGGAGCAAATTCTAGCTATCAAGGTGTGAATATCTCTTATTCGTATTAAATGGATTTTTCAGCTGATTAGCGTAGGAATTGTTACTGGATAGGATAAAGCATTATTCGCCGATTTTTTTGTTTATAAACATGAAATGAAGACTCTGTGTTTGATTGTAATATTTGGTATTTCGATGATCTTCCAGGCTGCCATTATCAACTCCCAGACGATAGAAGAAATTGCCAGACTTGAACAGGCTTTGAAGTTTGGCCAGGTTCCTGCAGGCCTTATAGTTCCTGATCCTGTTCATTCCAACGTAACCACAAAAGACGGGAAGCCAGCATCAGGTGTTAATGACGGTTCTGGTCCTATGGAGGTAGGGTTCATATAGTAAAATTTTGCTCCTTTCTCAGTGAAACTTCCGATTTTATAGTAGGCAAATATGCGTTATTGCATTTTCTTTTTTGGTTTGCTGACTTGTTGATGCTGCTGTTTTTAAATTAGTAGAAGCATTTTCATTTTTGGATTATGCACTAAAATCTCCCTGCATTTACTGTGTTTCAGGAAAAGAAAGTGTGGCAGTTGCTCTTCTAATCGTGGTAGCTGCTGCTAGAATGCTCACAGCAGTTATCGTCTGACAAGCTTCACGGTCTTGTAAGGTTTCTGTCACTCCCTCATGAAATTGTAAACTACTGTTTTTGAACCCTTGAAAAGAGTGTGGCAAAGAGGATTGTTATCTTTAGGCTGCATTTGCAGTGTGTGTGTGAGAGAGAGAGAGGGTTGCATCTCGTAGATCAATGTATTCATTTACTGAGAAATTTAACTAGATAAGAAAGCTGTGGAATTGATTTTTTTTTGGAAACATTCGCCAATCTAAATGACTTGCCATCTAGCGGATCTCTTATTGAAGAACCCTTCACTTCAAATTCAAATAAACATAGAACAAATCAGGCAAAAGGAAGAACAACAGATACATCTTTGATCTTTAGTTGCATGCCTCAGTAGCAATGCCTAAGCGGGAGTTAGGAACATCAAACAAGATCCTTAGATTCTGCTGTTGCAGATTCGCGATCACGTTCAAAACAGCGTTCGCGTTCAGCGGTATCCCTGCCATCGAAAGACACGCTAGCGTTCCCGCGCTGCTATGAATAAGCGTGTTCTCCATCGGCAGCTTCAAATCAAGTGACGTCATGTGCAACGTTACCTTTGGCGCCACGTTATCGTTATCCGCCGCGAAACACGTGTCGAACGCTCCCAGCGTCGAGAACGGGCCTTTCACTTGCTTCCTAAACTCGTCCCTAATAGCCTCGTAAACCGGTTGAACAAACCGGGTGATCACAGTACCGGAATCAATTATCGTACCGGCGCCGGAACTTGAGTCAAACGTTAAGTACTTAACGTCAACGGGAACTTGTACCGGACCGACGCTTATGCCGGTGAGATTGACGTAGTAAAGAGACGGACGGTGAGAGCTACGGAGGAGGGGAGTGTATCTGATGGATCTTGGTTGACCCGTCGGACCTAGTTTCAACGACCCGGAGAAGTAGAATGACCTGAAGCTAGGGAGGCAGTAAGAGAACACGCCTGAGTAAAGCGACGTCGATTGGGATATTAACGACGTGGGCCCGCGTCCAAGGCCCATTAGTCCCTGCGGTGGTAGAGAGTTCCCTGATGCGTAGTTGATGCATCCGAAGGAGAAGTTGGAGATGACGTCAGAGGCTAACGTCAGCGTGTCTTGGACGAGGGAAGCGGAGAAGGACGAATCTCCACCGTAGGATTGGTTGAAGGAGCAGATGGACGGTGGTGATAAGGAGGATGGGCACGTGAGGCCACGTGCTTGCGTGCATTGTGCGGTGGAGCAAGAGACAGTGGAGTAAGTGGATGAGGAGTTCGGGTTGAAGTAAGCGGCGTTTGCGGCGGTGGAACAGCCGGAGCAGCCGGAGCAAGGGAGCCAAACGGCGTCGTTGCTGGTGTCTAGGACCATGAACATGAGCTGAGGAGGAGTGCCGAGTCTAGCTCGGACTACGTAGTTCCCGGTGTGGAGGAGCTGGTTGGCTGATGCAACAGGGACGGAGGTTCGTTTGGGTTTATCGGCGACGAGGCTTGATAGGTAAGTGAGGCGATGAGAGTCAGCGGAAGCCATGTGGAGGACGGTGTCCATGACGGAGCTGGAGGTGGGATTTGCTGCAAAAGGTGAGCATCTGGCGTTAACGGGGATGATTGAGAGATCGTCGGAGCCATCGGGAGCGGCGGTGGCACATGTGTCACGTGTGGCGGTGGTAAGCGTGGACGGCAAGAGAAGGGCTAGGAAGAAGAAGAAATGGAGAGCTGAGGAGGCCATGGTTTTGGAGATAATGTGGTGTTGTGGATATAAGATAAGGTTCTTTGAATGTGATGTGTATATATATGGCCTGAGTGATATCTCAAAGTACGAAAATGTCCTTCTAACGTCGAGGTGTGGTTGGTGGATCCGGTCCGGTCACTCCTATCTGGACTTGGCAGGCAGTACTACTTGATTATTTCACGTGAGTGATTAAAAAAAAGTGAATATTTGATGTTTTCTTGGTGATCTTGTCAAAACTATTAAGTTTTAGCATATTGGACGAATCCAAAATTACCAACAAGCAACCGCAAAATATTACAATTCGAACGTATGTAGCTGCAGATTCAAGTAAAGGGACTTAGTCCTACGCTTATGTAAATATAAGCTTGGGAGTTAATAAACAAGTTTGCATTTTGCAGCAGTTTCGAGTTGCATATATTTTGGCACAGGCGTTATTCCAAACCAACTAACTCTTTGAGGTTTTAACATACACTGTTGTGGGTTTTTAACTTGAAAGCTTGAAACATAATAAAAGTCACGAGGAGACAAGAGTGTATGTGGGGTAAGTAGCCAGAAAGTCAGTCAGGGACCTAAGAGCAGCAGCATTGGGTTAGTCTCTCATACACAGTTTTTAATGCATTTTTATTAGTTTTTTAATATACTTATTTATTTGATTTAATTTAATAACTGAAAAAAGAAGTAGACTAATGAAAATGTGACACTTGTAGAATTGATCTCTTTCCATTGGATAAAAATTTCTTTATAAAGAATCGTACCTTTCATTTTTAATGTTCTCTTTCTTACTTTATCATAGTTTATTACTCGCTCTGTTTCATAATAAGTGTCACTTTAGGTTTTTAATTTTGTTTCAAAAAAAGTGTCACTCTACAATCCCAATGCAATTTTGTACATTAAATCTAATTTTTACCCTTTTGAATAGCCAATAGATTTTTATTTAAATCATTCTCATTTAATTAATCATACATTAAATAGGGATATATTAGTCTATTATACATACTTCTTAATCTCCGTGAAAAGTGTCAAAGTGACACTTATTAGTAATATTATTGATGAGGTACTCTCTATAAAAGACACCACTAAGGGTGCTCTAAAGCCATTGTTTGCATGTGAAATGAAGTGCGTTTTTGGATAGTGATAAACAACCAGAAAACCAAAGGAACCAATTATTTTGCTGCCATATCATGACAAAACACTAACAGTCTGTTTATTTTTGGTTCTTATTCCATTCTTTTTGTTCGGTTGCGACGACTCCACCACTATACATGTTCACATCTTGAATCGAAACTTACATATTTACTGAACATGTGTTAAGAGTTCATTTTAAATTTTACTCTGGTCTCAGCATCACACGAGGGTAATTACTAATTAGTGAAATCATCTCATATGTCAATTACTATGTTTGGTGATCTTTAACGTGAAGTTCCAACACTAGTTAAGAAAAAAAGTTTCACAAAAGTTGGTGCTCCAATAAAAGCGATCAGTCCGTAGCTATGTAAGTCCGTGAGCCTCTCTTATCGTGTTGTAATGACAAAACGACGATATCTCTTTCGTCCCTTTTCTATCATTGATCGTTCACGAGCTATTTTAACATATTTATAATCCTGAAAATTTGTCATAATCTTTCTTTTCTTTCGTCCCTCCAATATAATATGAACTTACATAGAGATTCTCAGATCCATTAATATTTCCTAATTTGCTAAATAACCTTAACTTTGTTGAGTGACAATTTTCCACGAAATCAAAATTGATATCCAAGCATTAGACGTACGTTTGATTTGACATGTCTATTTGGAGAGCTAATGGAAAGTTTTGCAGCAGCTTAGAGAATTTTGGTTTTGATTTTATTCCTGAAAAGTGGATCTGCCAACCAATATAATGATAAGTTTTTGGTTATAATCAGTTTCATGCCACAAAGCCAAGTTAGCTCTATAGTTGACGTTCAAACACTCAGCTCTGTAACCGTTCCTTAAAGAGATTGATGCAACCAACAATTCACATAATTTAAGAATCACCATAGATTAACAGAGTGACATGAATATGAGTACAACACAGATTCTGAGCCAACCAATGTCTGTAGCTCTTATTGATTTTTTTACATTCACACTAATGCTTGAAGATGTAAAGGGGTGGGTTCTTTCCTTCGCTTCACAAACTTACAAATATAATTTTGATATCCCTTTTGCATATGTACACATCGCCTGAGGAAGGAAGATGGTTGGATAGCTCGGTTAGATAGGCTCTACACAGACTTTGACATTGATAAAATCTAGAGATAAAGGACACACTATTGAGAATCCCCTCAAATCACGGAATATTATTAGGTTGGTTTCTAAATGAACAATAGAGCGTGAGGATTAAGATTGATGACCATTATAAATATGTTGAAGGCATGATGTGCAAGAAGGTATTACTTGTTTACCTAATTATTCCGAAGTATCCTCCTTGGGTTTAATTATCACAACAGGACAGTGAGCGTGGTTGGTGCAGTAGTTGCTTACACTTCCCAGAAACATCCTGTTTAAAGAAAAAAAAACTGGATTCAACACTTGGAATTTTATTCACTAAATAAGGTTTAGCTCATGAAAGAAACACACCAATATGGATCTTAAACGGGAAAAAGTATTGCTGGCTAAGCTGAGAAATGCATGCTCTTAAGTACAAGTTGAATGCCTAATTATCTAGTAATCATATCAGAGAAGTTTAACAGGAACATTTTTCATTCTTTCAACCTGTTCCATTTCTCTCAACATTGATGTTCACTTAAGAGTTTTTCTGCATCATAAGACCAAACATGTTGCAAAAGATATAATATAACCCCTCCACGCAAACAATCTCTTGTTTAGCTGGATTTTTTTTCAAGCCTAGCTAAGACCAATCTCTTGTTCAAACTATTAGGCCAAAAGTCTCTTTCTTTACTCAAGTCCACACAGATTCTAGTTCATACACAGGCAGGCAGAGATGTTACAGAATACTTAGTAAGAGACAACTCATTCAGCATAGAAACCAAGATCAAGTGCCTTGAATTATGATTTGTAGCTTTCATCAGTTCACCAAAACACAAAGGCACGATACTAGTGTGGAAGGAAGAAGAGTTTGGCACCTCTTAATTGGACCATAGGCACGAGAACCCAAGACAAGCAAATCAGCGTTCAAGTTCTCTACAGCCTCGCAGATCTTATCCTTGGGATCCCCAACAACCACTTGTGTTTTCACATTCACCTGAAAAGTGAATCATCACAACTTCCTCATGAATCAACACAGATAAGTAAGTGCTACAGATTCTAATCAATCAAATGATAAGCAAATCGCTACTAGATCTCAAGACACTACTCACCGATCTATCAGCATAGATTTGACGAGCGTGTTCAAGGATAGCATCGGTGATCCTCTTCTGGTGTTGCTCGATCGCAGCGGCGAAAGCAGGAACCTCGAGATCACCTTCATCCAGAGTCAATTCAACAAACAGATCATATACAGTTATAAACTTAGTAGTAACGAGACTTAACTGGGACCACCGAAAGGGATTGCGCCGGGGGTAACGCCGGCGGCGATAGAGGGCGAAGGCTGGGCATGGAGGACGACGAATGATGAATCGGGAGAAGACGATGAGAGCTTGAGGTTGTCTAGAGCCCACCTCAGAGCTTCCATGCTCACCTCGCTTCCATCTACAGCCACGACGACGCAAGTCAAGCTTCCCGAGACATCCATGACTGATGACTTCCTTCTAATTCAATCTCTCTTCTCTGAGTTCAGTTTTGTGATTCAACGATTGCGTCCACGTCACCACTATTTAAAATTCACGGTGGAGAAGAAGGGTAGATCTGTCATTTACTAGCTCAAATTATAATTATTGATAAAAATAGAGTGAAGTGACATGCGCGCGTGGAGTTCAGACGCGCTTGCATTCGTGGTTGACTCGTTTCGTTTTGGTGTCTCTTCTCTCTCGCTCGAACCTCGATTTCCGATCTCCGGCGAGGATTGTCTGTTTCTCCCGGCGTGAATTCCCTCAGATAACCTAGCGATGAAGAAAAAGATTGACGTCTTCGATTTCAACGAAGAGGACGAGCTCGCTGAGTCCTCTTCTGGAAAGCTACTGGAAAAATTCACAAACCCTAGCTCGTCTGTTTCCCCGGCTCTACAACGCCAACGCATCCAAAGCTGTGAGTCTCTGCTCTTCTTCTTCCTTAAACTCCACGTGGTAATAGTTCCAGGGGAAGCTTAGCTGAGAATTTTTCAAAATCTGGTTTAAATTTTCGCACTCTATAGTACAATTGAATGAACATTTCTTGTTTCTAGAGCATGTAAGAGTTAGTGAGGCTTAATTCTGTTTTTAATACTAGAATTTTTGGTAAATTAGATGATGATTTGCATTGTTTCTCCAGAATCTTTGTTGAACAGTTTGGTATTGTGTACATCTTTGCATCATATATGGATGCTTATGAGCATTGTTAATTTCTATCAGTTTACCAGGACGAACCTACTGTGAAAGAAGAAGTGGAAGGCGGAAGTTGTGCAGAGGCTGTTACTGCTGTAGTCGATCGTCATTGTGAAGATGCTCCGGCTTTAGTAACAGAAGCTGAGGAGTCCTCCAGAGAACATTTGACCATAGAAGATTTAGATCGTGGATTGATGCTTGGTTTGGATACCGAAGACCGTGCAAAAGAAGCAGATGAAGATCACGATAATCGGGGATTGATGTTTGGTTTGAATACTGAAGACCACATAAAAGAAGCAGATGAAGATCATGGACTGGAAAGTTTCTCTTACCAGCCAAGCGCAAAAGGTTTCTGTACCGAAAGTTCATCATATAGTCAGCACCAGCTTAACTCACCACTTTCGGATTCTTCATCCAGTGTATGTAGTCTATCTTGTATTGCTTATTTTTGTTGTATGTGAGAAAGCCTTCAAAAATTTTAGCTTGTGGTTTTAACCTGTTTACATGTGCAGGAGGAGCGAACTGATATAATGTCAGCTATTGATGAAAGCTTGAGTGATCGATCCGCGGTGAGTGAAGCTTCTGATTCAGAAGGTGATGAAGGTACATATTACAGGCTTTTCATTATATTTCCTTAGATGTATGATTTGATGTCCTCATATGTCTAACTGGCTATTGATTTCAATGTTATATGCGCTGAAAGATTGGATGGCTGAACACTTCTTCGATGACATGGAAAAGGTAGTGATTTTTCTTGTTTCTTAACCAGTGGCTTTAAGTCTTCCGCCATATTTTTTTTGCCTTTAAGGCCATCTTGTGTGGTGGTTGCAAAAAAATAATATTTATTCCTTTTCTTCTTTCATCCCCTATATGGCATGATGGTACTTGTGTGATTTTTTTACGTGATTCGGTCATAATATAGATTGTGGTACGTAGATGAAAAAAATGCAACCTTCTTTCTTTGGCGTAATGATTTTAATTATTTAGCCCTCTGTTGTTTATGAGCTTAAAAATTTCATGTCAAGGCTTATAATTATAAGAGTTGGATTATGGGTATTCCTCTGAGCAACATTTCTGATGGGACTGGTTGATAGTTTATACATCTGGATATATTTTTATATTACAGGAAGGCTACTTTTAATTGTGCCTGAATGTTCAAAGTAAGAGTTACAATTGTCAAGTAACGCTTTCCACTTTGCAGATCGACAGAAACACGGCTGTTATCATGATTTCAGAGTATGTTGTGCTTAAGGATATGCCTTGTGCTGCATCTCTGGTTATCTTTTCATGCAATGGAATCAAAATAAAGAGCTACCTTGATAATAATGAAGAAGGGCCATTCTGTTGTGAATTTGGAGTTGAAGACATAGTTAGTATTCAATACAAATGGTACCGAAATGTGAGTTTTTCATTTATGGTGTGTTTCTAGTTGAAAGATACTTGGTGGGCTCACTTTCTATATTGCATATATGAACCTCTAACAGTTTTACAATTTTTGCTGGTCGCTTTCATAGGTTGGACTGATTATTCTCAGGATTCGAGTTCTATTAAAGGATGAAAAAGACCATAAAGATATAATGCAACACACCAAAGGTATGCTCACTTGCTCAGTTATTGTACATACGCTATTTGGGTTTATCACAAAATGTTTCCCTGCAACTAGTTATCTTGTTAAAATCGTATATATAGTAACTAGTTCTAACACTAGGGGATCCCTCTTCTAACTTTTATTCTGCTTCGTGTGGTTTCCAGACATTGAGGAGTTAAAGTTTGCAGTTAAAGATCACAATTGGCCTGAGAAGCAACGACAAATTAACTCGCTGCATGTGAAATACCCGGCTGTATGGAGTGCTGACCTTGAGTAAGCTTCTAATATTACGGAACGCTAATTGGAAAACACATTCTTTTTGCCACTTCCATTTCAAAATTTTGATTGCATGCTATGATGACAAGAAATATTATATTGCTGAATAATTACGAGTAAGTCATTTGGTTAGAACCGCATGAGGGGACAAAACCTTAAGTCACTAACAAACTGGACCAAATATTAGAAGAAGGGCAGTGGACTCTTATTTGGTTTAGTTACATTCTGAGTACTTTGGTGACTTATTGTTCTAAGTCATCCATAACTGTTTCTTTATTTTAGTGAGGACGTGGAAGTATCAGGGGACAACGTGCATCAATGGAAGCGTTATTTTCCACGGTAAGAGTGATCTATAGGAGCTGTATTTTATATCCTTGAACCAGACGCTGTCTTCTGTTCTGCTTTTGGGGTAAAAGTTTCCAAAGTACGTTGCAACTTATATTCTATGGCTCTCTGAAGTGGATAACTAAAAGAACTTAATCCACTGGGAGGTGGCATTTCATATTTAACTGCGAGTTTTATGTTGTCTTTTCAGCTTTGAACCCTTTGAGGATGTTGTCTATCCAAAGGGAGATCCAGATGCTGTTTCCATTTGCAAAAGAGATGTTGAGCTCTTGCAGCCAGAAACATTTGTCAATGACACAATCATTGACTTCTATATTAAGTAAGTTTTTAAACTTAATTTCTCTGATGGACATGCGTTGTAGTGACTATTTGGGTTTCTCTTACATTATTTTTATGACGCAGTTGAATCTCTAACTTAGTTGATGGTCTCAATATAATATGCGATTTTACTATTGAAGTCTTATTGAAATCTTCTTGTGATACTAACCTGAATTTTAACAGCTTAGTGTATTATTCTACTATTCACAGTTATTTGAAGAATCAGATTCAACCGGAGGAGAGACAGAGATTTCATTTCTTTAACAGCTTTTTCTTCCGGAAACTTGCTGATCTCGACAAAGATCCATCGAGTATAGCCGATGGAAAGGCTGCTTTTTTACGTGTCCGGAAGTGGACAAGGAAGGTGGACATGTTTGGGAAGGACTACATTTTTGTACCGGTGAATTTTAGGTACGAACATTTTTATGGCCCGTCTATTTATGTTAGATGTGTATTGAGTTCGGAATCTGACACTGCTAAATGGTAATGATAATGGCAGTCTTCACTGGAGTTTGATAATCATATGTCATCCTGGTGAAGTGGCTAATAGTACAGGTACTGTCACATGTTACCTTTTTTATTACTAAGTCATTATCATTCAGCTTATTATGTTATGATTTATTCTGCAGATCTAGACTTGGATGACGCCACAAAAGTACCATGCATATTACATATGGATTCTATAAAAGGGAGCCACGCAGGGCTTAAGAATCTTGTCCAAAGGTATTTTTGGCAGCATTGCATATTCATCATTTATTTACGCTTCTCCCTTTCCCATCGAGATGCTAATATGTTTTCTTGATGCTGTACTTACCATATTCTTCAATAATGTGCTGTAGCTACATACTCTGATCCTTTTGAATTAAGTGTGGAACTATATTCATGCTCAAGTTTTAAGCTGGTTAATGCAAGTTGCTAACAACAACATTTTGCTGATTTTAGTTACTTGTGCGAGGAGTGGAAGGAGAGGCATAAGGAGACATCGGATGATATTTCTTCCAGATTCATGAATTTGCGGTTTGTCTCACTTGAGGTCTTGCTTCTAGTCTTTAAATCTATTGCCTCTGGGGCCTTTTATACGTTCTTTATATCTTGCGTAACCCCCTTTTCCTGTGATATTATAGAAGTTCTCGCAGCTGTTAATGATTTAGTGTATGTGATTTCGAATTTGCTCTTTCTATTTCAGTTGCCACAGCAGGAGAACTCATACGACTGTGGCCTCTTTCTGCTGCACTATTTGGAGCTATTTCTTGCTGAAGCTCCCCAGAATTTTACTCCTTTCAAGATATACAATGCTTCCAACTTTGTAAGTCTACGCTTTAATTGGTATCTTTCATGTATCGGATCGAAAGAGTCAGAACATATAGTTTCTAAATGGAGCTGAACTAAGAACAGCTGGATTTGTATTTTTCACTCTCTTTTTTTTTTTGTGCTGATCTTGCATTTCCTCTGTTTTTTTCCAGCTTTATCTAAACTGGTTTCCTCCTTCGGAGGCCTCGTTGAAGCGTACTCTGATTGAGAAGTTAATTTTCGAACTCCTTGAAAACCGTTCAGGGGATGTGATTAATGAACAGAACCAGTCCTGCGAAAGTCCAGTGCCCGTCAATAACAATACGGGCATCGAGGTTCTCTCTGGGAGATGCACCCCCTTGATAGACTGTAACGGGAATATGACACAGACGCAAGACGAACAAGGAATTGAAATGACTCTGCTTGAAAGATCTTCCATGAGGAACATGCAAGCTGTTAATGATTCCGTCATGGTTCTAAGGGATTTATTCGATTCAGGAGCCAACAACACAGGATCATTACTTGGACAACTACAACAAACAATCGAGGAACCATCTTCGTTTTATCATCTTAGTATTAACTCATTGGCAACAGAGGTACTAAATAATTATGTAAGTTAATGATCAAATCTCTTTGACTTGCAAATTTTAATTTAATTTAATTTAATCTGTTTTGGGCAGCAAGAAGAGATGGAAACTGGTGAACAGTTTATGTGTCTGAACTCTGGAGAGGGCAACTTTCAACGAATCACTGGAACTGCATCTCCGAGACCATCTACCTCGTTCTCTTCATTGAACCTAAGTATGATGCCGGTGGAGAAGGAAGGTGAGGCTGATTCCTTATCTGAAACCTCTAATAATTCAGAAGATATTGGTATCATAGAAGACAGCCCAATGGAAAATATATGTGGAGAAACCGGTGAGAGTCCATCAAGAGAGACGGTCTCTTTATTTTCTGCAACCCTGGGTCCTAGCACTGAGATTGAAGAACTCCCATCTCCTCAAGACGAGCTTGTGGTTGCATCGAGTCAAAATGGCAGAGACGAGGAGAAGCAATTGGTGAATGATCTTGGAATTGGGGACAAGACGAGTGAAGATCTTAGAATTGGGGACAAGGTGAGGGATGATCTTGGAACTGATGACAAGATGAATGAAGATCCTGGGATTGTGGACAAGACGAGTGAAGATATTAAAATTGAGGACAAGACGAGTGATGATATTACAATTGAGGACAAGACGAGTGATGATATTGGAATTGAGGAGAAGGCCAGTGCAGGAGTCGGGGATGATTGTGATCAGAAGGAGAAGGAGCCAAGGGAGGAAGAAGATGAGAAGCGAGCTGCAAAACGGCCAAGGCTGTCTTCCACAGGCGAAGTTTGAGGAGATGGAGATAAATTGATTGTGACATGTATAACTTTTCTCTTCGGTCTTTGATTAGTTAGAAGGATTTAATACCAACCAACACGTTGTAGGAAAATGTTTATAGCGCTGTAGGAGATTTTTCTTCAAAAGAACTGAAAAATATATTTAATCAGTATGATCAAAACCAAATCATACTCAGTCATAAGACATTCTCTGTCTTTGCCTGCGAGTGTCATTTGCTTGCTGTTTTCATTTCTGTATAAACAGCAGAAGCAACCCTCATCAATCTTTGCTTATTATGTCAATGTCAGTCAATCTAATTACACTAATCACTAATTATGGAAACGTTCAAAGGAAGCCCATAAAGTACAAGTACAGTGATATAACTCTATCAAGGCCCAATTAAATGGCCCAACATGTGACAAAGCGCTTAAATAATCTCTCTTTCTCAGCATCACCGAGTTGCCGACTAGTGAGCAAGCATCTTTCTCGCTCGTCTCTTCTCGTTGCTCAACCAAACATTCTTCTCGACAAGATGACCGCGAGTGAACTTCCCTCTGGTAGTATTCTCTTCTTCTATAGGCTTACCTTTGTGTTTTCCTTTCCGGGTTTCAATTTTCATGCTTTTTCAGTTTCTGCTCGATTACTTTCTTCCTGGGAAAATTAGTTTGCAGTTTTGACTAGTTAAAAAAAGTGTATCTTCCCTAGTGTGTTCAAGCATAGATTTCTCTACAAAAGCTTTCGGATTTCGCAATTCCCATAGGAAAGTTTGGTTTTGTATTCAGCTCTATTCTTTATTCTTCTTCGGAATGTGATTTGTCATATATGAGTATGTTGGCACTATGAAGTTTACCCTTTTGAGATGATCTTATGGAAGCTAGGTTGCAACTTATAATAATGTAATTGTCTCTATGGTTTTCGTTTGAGAAAGTCTTCACCTTTATGATTGCCTTCACATTTCCAATTGAACAGTCCTTCATTGCGTTTAGATCATTATAGTTTCTTGGTGAAAGTCGTCAGCTTTCTGCTTGCCTTTACATTTGCAATTGAGGACTCGTGCACACTGCTATTCCCTGTTACCGTTTTGAGTATTATTTGCAACTTTTAGATAATTATAGTGTCAATTGTGAAAGTTGTGAGCTTTATGCTTACATTTACATTTTGCCAATTGAGGACTCGTGTCAACTGCTTTTCCCTGTTACCGTTTTGAGTTTTATTTGTAACTTATGCTATTTGCATAACACTCTAGAGTTTTCTTTTCTCTTTCAGGCTTCTCTGATATGGTTTGGTTTAAATCACTGGTACTTCGTCTTAACTAACCAGACTATGATCTTTTGGCCTCATTTTGAAGGTTTTTCTTGCTCTGGTGTTTCAAATTGCTATGTCTTCAAAAGCCGGTTGCAGGAATATGCTCAGAAATACAAGCTACCAACGCCTATATACGAGACTGTCAAAGAAGGCCCTTCACACAAATCTTTATTTCAATCAACAGTAATAGTCGATGGTGTCAGATATGATTCATTGCCTGGATTCTTCAACCGTAAGGCTGCTGAACAATCAGCTGCAGAGGTCGCTCTCCAAGAATTAGCTAAATCCACTGAGCTAGGCCAATGTGTTTCACTACCTGTAGTAAGCACCTCATCTTTCTTATGTTGTTAATTTTGAGTAAGTGTCTAGTGCATGACTATAGTAACTAGCCGAGGGGGTTGGTTGTTAGTTGTAGCTTTGCCAGCTCAGCAACAGACCTTATAGCTAGTTTGAGAGTTGAAGGTTCAGAGGGTAGCTATTAGAATGTGTTAGGGGTATTTTGGCGAGGGTCTTGGTTTGGGCTATGATCTATACTTCAGAGCTTAAAGATACCACTCTCTTTTGTGGTGTTGTTCTTTGATAACTTGAGTGAAGATGGAGTTTACCTGTTTGGATCTTATCAGATTTATATGCGTAGCCAACATCTAAAGGGCAGATTCGTAGGCTCTTTGTGTTTGTTATGTGCATTTGGCTAACTTTTGAATGGCTTCTTAATGCAGCACGAAATGGGTTTATGCAAGAATCTTCTTCAAGAGTACGCTCAAAAGATGAACTACGCGATTCCATTGTATCAGTGTCAAAAGAGCGAGACTCTCGGTAGAGCTCCACATTTCACATGTACTGTAGAGATCGGAGGTATAAAGTACACAGGAGCTGCAACAAAAACTAAAAGAGAGGCTGAGATAAGTGCTGGAAGAACAGCTCTTATAGCAATCCAGTCAGAATCTAAAATTGACCTTGCCAACCACAGCACTCATCTTACTGTACTTCCTTGTGAAAAGAAGACAGTAGAGGTAGCAAGCCCAGCGAAAGAAACCATCAAGACTCCAAAAGCCAGGAGGGGTCAGTTCAAGAAGAAGGCTAGGAAAGGAAAGAGCAAAGTAACAAAAGAACTTGAAGCTAGTATCATCCCTCAATTTACAGAGCATAGTCAAAACGATCAGCCAGAGAATGTTGAGAAAACGCTAAACCTGGAACCTTCTTCGTGCATGAATGGGTTTAAGGAGGCAGCATTTGCGAGTGTGGAGACAGAAGCAAGCCAAGCATAAGTCTATCTTTTGTGAGTGTGTGATTGTAGTTGTTTATGTAGCCATTTTTATAACTTATAATTGGTATTATTGACAGGTTGAAGAGAAGTGATAAGTACCTTTTGGTTTGTTCAAGTAGTGTTTCTTTGTTGTAGTATTAAGATATACAACCACTCAACTCTCACTCTACAAACCTATAAGATTCGTTCTTAGGACAACGCCATCTTCAAAGATGCTTCAGAATCCATAGTGGAATGTAAGTGAGTTTTATGTTAGTTTGGAGCCAAACCTTAAAAGAATCAAGACTATAGGGGTTTTAATTTAATTAATTAAAAACCTTCTTTGAATCAAATGGGCATATATGCAAGTAAGCCCAACTTTCAAACCCAACAGGCCCATTTACAGCAAACCCTAATTTCAGGCACATATAAATAAATAGTCACTGACTAAAGCATTTTGCTTCTTCGGCGATTTTAGGTTTATCACTTGTCGCGTCCACTCAAGAGTAAAAATGCCGGCAGGACATGGAGTTCGTGCAAGAACAAGAGATCTGTTCGCGAGGGGGTTCAGGAAGAAGGGTACAATCCCATTGTCCACTTACCTCAGAACCTTCAAGGTCGGAGATTACGTCGATGTTAAAGTGAACGGTGCGATCCACAAGGGTATGCCTCATAAATTCTACCATGGTCGTACCGGTCGTGTCTGGAACGTTACCAAACGTGCTGTCGGTGTCGAAGTCAACAAACAGGTCTGAACATCACATCTCTGTATCTTATCTGCTACTTAAGAGCCTCTTCTTGTCGTGATTCGGACACACTCATAAAAAAAAAAACCTTATTTTTGAATTAAGATTTGAGCTTTATTTGAAAAAGTGTTTACATTGATCGGATTCTTGATTTGCTATCAACATTGGAATGGAGATTATTGCAATTCTATAACTTAATTTGCTATTAACATTAGAGTCAATCATAGACATTTTGTCATGTTTATATTAGTCTCTATTGATCTTAGGTTGTTTTTGATTATCTTATTGATATTAACATACGACTATGTAACGTGATGACTGACACTTAATTCTTGGTGGGTGTGTTTCAGATTGGCAACAGGATCATTAAGAAGAGACTTCATGTGCGTGTGGAGCATGTGCAGCAGTCACGGTGCGCAGAGGAGTTCAAGCTGAGGAAGAAGAAGAACGATGAGCTCAAAGCTGCAGCCAAAGCCAGAGGTGAGACAATAAGCACCAAGAGGCAGCCTAAAGGCCCCAAACCGGGATTCATGGTTGAAGGTATGACCTTGGAGACTGTCACTCCTATCCCTTACGATGTCGTCAACGATCTCAAGGGAGGCTATTAGTTTTCTACTTTCTTTCCCCAGTGTTTTGCTCAGACTTTTTGTTATCTTCTTTCGTTTTTGAGTGCAATCCAGACACAGTGAAACAAAGTTATGATCTCTATTTAATTGTTTCCATTAGTCAAATCGCTTAACTTCTTTATAATTAGAGTTATCATCTTATAACAATACCGCTTATGCCAAGCCTTCTGTTACATTGTGCAACTATTCGTGTCACACATGTGTTAAACACATTGAACCGTTAAACTACACATACCTAAAAAGTACCCGGTACTTAAAACCCGGTTTATGGTCGCCGGTTATCTTTCTCCTCAATCATTTGTATTAAACGTCTCAAAATAGTCAGCTCCGGGGAAAGACATGTTCCGAACCGCACAAGTAGATGCTGAAGTGAATCACATATGGTGGTTGCTATTACCGAAGAAACACGATGATTACTATGCTATTCTTAGAGATCGTTATGTAACTAAAATAGACCCATTAATAGTCGTCAAAGGCCCATATATGTGAAAATGAAAAGGCCTTGACATTATTACAAAGCCCATAGAAAAAAATAACAGAAAAAACAAGAAATTAGAAAAATATAAAAAAAAAAGCGGCGAGACTCTCTCTCTCTCTCTCTCTCACATAGTGCGTAGGGCTTTTGACTCCCCTACTTCTTCTTCTTCCTGTGGCCACTCTACACAGTCCACATACCTACTTCTCACGAAGAAGTAGAGACCTTCAGATCGGCGCCAGATCCTCCGCCGCATCTTCTCTTCACTATCCCCGGTGAGACCCTGCTCTCACACTTATACATTTCTCTCTGTTATATGTATGTGAAACAATCTGAGCTTGTGATGAATATACAGAACGGTGCAGATATGATGGAATCCGACGCTGGTTTCACGGCGATGGAAGAGAGGATCCCTATCCCTCCTCCGGGAAGTTTCTTCCAGTTTCCTCTCTCTGGATTCCGTGCTTCTCCCAATCGATCTCCTTGTCCTCCCTCTAATCGTGAGAGGTTCCACTTTCTCTCTTCTTTCCAAGCTTTCTCGTTAAAGTGTGAATCTTTGTGAGAGTTTTTGGATTGATTGTTGTGGATCGTGTTGAGCTAGTAGCAAATCGAAGTGTGTGTAGAGTTGGTGGGTTTTTGTTCTTTTGATTTGATGAGTGTTAAAAATGATTCCATTAGGCTGAATCTGTGCTTTGATTACAATGTGAGCTATTCAATAGTCTGTACACAGAACTTACAGTGTCATTTCTTTAAAACTTATTCAGGTACTTGGCTGAGTTATTGCAAGAGAGACAAAAGTTGGCTCCTTTTCTGCAAGTTATGCCACATTGCTGCAGACTACTTAATCAAGGTGAGTTGTTTTCTCACCTTGAGATGCCCCTGATGTTATTGAACTTTTTTTTTGTAACATTTTCTAGATGCTCCTGATGTTAAAGTGTTGAACTATCTTTTGTAATGTTTAACGGTTTCACGTCGTGTTCTTGCAGAGATAAGGAGGATTTCCAGTCTTCCTGATCTTGATAGATATGACAATGGAAGTCCCTTTAGATCCCTTGGCCAGCCGACTAATGGAAAGCTTGATTTAGACGGATGGTCAATGATGCAAGGAGAGGTAAGGCATTAGATTTCATACTCATCCTGCTAAGAAATGTAAATTCAACAGTGTTTTTTGTTGTTGTATTGATTGCTTGCTTTCTTCAGGAAAAATTTCATCTCCAGAGAGCTTCTCCATTTCGTGCTCCTCCTTCAGTGGGCTGGGGTGGGATGCCAGGACTCCACGCTCCACCCATTGTGAAAAGAATTATTAGGCTTGATGTGCCAGTCGACAAATTTCCAACCGTAAGTTATGAATGTTTTGGGAAAATATGGTATTATCAGTGGATTAATCTTGAACTAATTCCATTGAACCTGGCAGTATAATTTTGTTGGGCGGATTCTCGGGCCACGTGGGAACTCTCTGAAGAGAGTTGAGCTAGCAACACAGTGCAGGGTGTTTATAAGAGGGCGAGGCTCTGTGAAGGATACTGTCAAGGTATGGTTCCTTGTTTATTGATTCTCTGTGATATGATATCCCATTTCAACACTGTTTTCAATTGCAACTGTAGATGACTTCCTACCGTTCAAACCTTCATATAGTGTAGCCATTTATAGAATGTTATTGGCTCTATAAACAATCTGTTCACCCAGCTTCCTTTTACTATGGCAAGATCTTATTGTAGTAGTGATTCATTATAAAACATTTTCCCCTGCATTATCAACTATCACTCCTTTTCACTTTAAAAGATAATTGAAATCTGAAAGGTTTTTTAGCCTGTCTCTTCAAATAATATTGTTATAGAAGTGTATAGGGAAAACGTGAAAATCTGAAATTCGTTTCTTTGAGTTTTTTCTCTTCTCGTACCTAATCTTTCATGCGGTTTCAAAGCTCATCCTTTTAGTCTTTATACTCTCCTGCAGGAGGAGAAGCTCAAAGGTAAGCCAGGGTACGAGCATCTCAGTGAGCCACTACATATACTGATCGAAGCTGAACTTCCAGAGGACATAATACACTCTCGATTGGAGCATGCAGTGCATTTCTTGGAGTCCCTCCTAATGCCAATGGTACAGTCTTTGGAAAAAAAAGACCTAACATCTCTATCTGGTTTTATACTTCAAACTTTTTGTTCTAATCGTTTGTTTTTCTCTCTACAGGACGAATCAATGGACCACTACAAAAGGGAACAGCTGAAGGAGTTAGCAGCTCTGAATGGTACGCTAAGGGAAGAGAGTCCGAGCCTGAGCTTGAGCCCTTGTTTGAGTCCGAGCATGTCCCCTTTCAACAGCAAGCGTGCCAAGACTGGACAATAAAGATTTTTACCCGAGAGATGATCAAAGTTCAAGTGGCATGCATGGTCATGTGGGCAAGAGAAAAGGCTCTCTATGCATTGGTTTATCTATCTGGGAGGTGACAATGTTCTAATTAACGTTTGAGACTCTTCAATTAATTTTTTCTTCCTGTCATTAAGTTTATTCTTTATTGTTGAACAATTTTGTTGGCTAGCAGAGATGACCATTAACCACTGCGTAATAAACTTAATAATGGTGTTTTATGAAATGTAATCTCTTTCTGCATCATGTAACTTGTTTTTTAAGTCTGAAACAAACAATAAATTTCATTTTGAGTCTTTGGAGTTGAATGAATATATATATCTTACATGTAAAAGAACATGGCAACACAAACAAATATACCTAAGGCATTTTGTTGACAAATTGTATTTTTTTCATTTTTGTTTTTGAGTTCAATCTCGAAGGCCTAATTCAACCTCCAGTTCATCATCTTCCTCAAAGAGTTTCAACAGTCGAGCATATTGCTCGTCTCTTTTCTTCTTCTGCCATAGCTTGTAAAGGAAGAAGGAGAACATAGCTACAGCCACAAATCCAACCAGTATGAGAATTACTTTTGTCCCTGTTTTGCTGGAAGAAGTGTGCGACTCTGCCTTTGCTCCTGTATTTGCGTTCTTGGAATCACTTGATACACCTGGAAAAAACAATCATATAGAAGACTCAATAGATGCCATCTTAGGCTGTAAAGAAAACAAGGAGGAATAACTCCATACATAGACAACAGAGAAGAACTGCAACAGTTATTAAACAGAATCTGCTGGATAAGCATTTGCCTACTTCTTTCAAAGAACATGGTTGTCATTTGTAGAACATGATTTATACAAAAGGTCGAAAAATCATGAAGGTAGTTACAAGAATATGGTAGATCACTCCCAAAAACGTAATATATTGTGTTGCAGAAAAGCTATTCAAATTAGCAAAACCAAACCCATGAACTGAACGGTAACATGTTCTCTTCACTGACATCACGTTAAAGAACAAATTTACTGGCTGAAGCATATGTGTGGTGAAGTATCTTAGTTTCATTCATATCAGAAGACTCAATAGATGCCATCTTAGTCTGTAAAGGAGGAGAAATAACCCCAAACATAAAAAAAAAAAAACAGAGAAGAACATCAACTGCAACAATCATAGAACATGGTGGCCATTTGTAGAGCATGATGTCTGAAACTATATACACCAAAAAAGATAAACACTTTACTCTATATCATCATCACACTAAAGCAGCGTCACCATGAAACTGCTCATGATTTAAACAAAACAACATGATCGTAAAAAAAAAAGTCAGTTCCTCCTAGAAAAGCAATAAATTCTGCAGACAACTCTTCAAATTAGCAAAACCAAACACATGTATTGAACGATAACATGTTCTCTTCACTAACATTATGTTAAAGTTACTGTTTTAGTACTATCACAGACATACAGTCCTCCCTATCTCTACATGTTACAATCCTAATCACGAAAGATCAGAGCAAACACATAACCTTATGCATAAAGATCACACAAAACGAAATCTATACAGAGCCTTCAGCTAAAATTTGGCATAAATCGAAAACCTTTCAAAGCGAAATCAGATAGATCTGGAGAAAGACGAACCTAAGACGAAGTGCAGAGCTATCGAAGCGAAGAATACCACGCGCCGCCACGAAAGACCACTCGCCGAGGTCTCTCTCATCTTTCTCTCTATACCTGTAATCCCTCCTCTCTGCTTCTCGATCTCTCTACCGATGGCGCTTTGCTTGTACGCAAGGTGGGATCGAGCTTGTGCTGTAGCAAAGAGAACAGATTCTTGTGGTTAAGTTTCAGTTTTTTTTTTTTGATATTTTATGTCTGCTTGTAGTAAAGAACAATTCATTTGATTTTCAGACCCACCTTAATAAATGTGTAATGAAATACATCGTCATATACATACCTAATTTATGTTATTTTTTCTTTTTCGATAAATACATCCCTTAATTCTGTTTGTATTTTGTAGTTTTTAGATTAATATCTTTATCAGTGTTCACATATTAAATTTTAATTATCTAATATATGATTAATAATTGAGGAATACTCTAAAATAAATTTTTAAAAAAAATATTTTTAAAATAACACTCAAAAAAATGACCAAAATAAATTTTATTAACTAGTGTAAATATACATTTATAATCCTTAATTTAACTAATCTATAATTAAAGTTTAGAGTTATGACTTGGGATTTCGGAGATGAGTTTTAATTTTTTTAAAAAAATATATATATTAAAATTTTGAAAATAAAAAAGGGCAAATTTCTTAGATAATCTTTTTTCAAGTTTTTATCACAAAAATAACCCTCAACAACAAAAATGACAAAACTAACCTTTTTTCTATTTTTAAGAAATTAATATTTTTTAATTTTTTTTCAATTTTAAATCTCACCCCCAAAACCCTACCGCATAACTATAAACCCTAAGTCTAGATTAGTTAAACCAAGAGGTATAAATGTATATTTACACTCTTTAATAAAGATTATTTTTGTGATTTTCTTCCTTAAAAATTATTTTTGTGACAAAAACTTTTTTATATCTTTCTTAAGATATTTCTCTAAAAATGTCTTTTTTAATTTTTTAAACTTTTTTATAAGATTTATTTTTGTAATAACTTAAAAAATGTCTATTAGAGAAATTTACTCTTAATAATTTCCATAAATTAAACCTATAGTAATTATAAATAGGGCAAATCTCCTAAATAACCATTTTTGAAGTTTTTGTCACAAAAATAACCCTCAAGAACAAAAATGACAAATCTAGTTTTTTTTTATTTTCAAAAAATTAATTTTTTTTTTTTTTCAATTTTAAACCTCACCCGCAAAACCCCACCCCATAACTCTAAACACTAAATCTAGATTAGTTAACCCAAAGGGTATAAATGTATATTAGTCATTTTGTTAACCCTTGAGTTAAATAATCTAGACTTAAGGTTTAGAGTTATGGGGTGGGGTTTTGGAGGTGAAGTTTAAAATTGAAAAAAAATAAAATAAAAATTAATTTTTTGAAAATAAAAAAGACTAGATTTGTTGTTTTTATTCTTGAGAGTTATTTTTGTGACAAAAACTTTTTTAGGGTTATCTTAGGGTATTTCTCTTATAAATAAGCAAAATTATTTTTTTTAAAGTACACAATTGAATAGTTTAAGTAATAAAAATAGCAAACATAAAACATATTTTAAAAAGTAAATTTTTTTTAGGGAGTACAGCAAAAAGAGAAACATTAACAAAAAGTTTAAAGTATTGACTTGAAGAAAACACAGTATAAACGGCACACAGGATATCAAAACAAAAGTCACAGAGCACGAGTCCTGTGAAGTATCAAACAAAACCATATTCTCTTTTTCACTTGAAGCACTTGGCGTCCAAGAGAGCTTCACCTTCAAATGGCTCTGCGTCTTCAATCATCTGGCTAACACGTTCCTTCTGCGCTTCATCGGAGATATCAACCTTAGTCCACTCGTACAGCTCCATGTCATACACCTCGTCCATTACAAACTTGGGGATCTCTGGTCCGCGGAACAACCACAAACCCTTCACCTTGAACGGACCCTCTGACCCGCAAATAAGCATCTTTCCAAAGGCGTATTTACGTGCCAAGTCCATGCGCTGAAGGAACCCTCCTACCTTGTTGAGCGTGACAAATGACACAGTGTTCTCGTCGTTGTACTTGTAGTCACAGAACCATAGTGAGTATCCCTCTGGGTCATACATGTCCCAGAATCCTGCATAGAGCCAACGATATTAAACATGGTGATGAGCTTAACATTGATAATCTAGTACATAAGACAAGGTAACACCACACACCTTTAATAGCAACCTCACGGAAGTTAGATTTGGTGTTGGAGTAAAGCCTCTTCCACTCATCGAGAACCATTGGGCTTGGTGGTAGCAAGTCAAGAGGGTTCTTTGCTTTGGGCTTTGGTGCCTCTTCCTCCTCAACAGGCTTCGGTGCCTCTGCTGCAGGGGCTTCCTTTTTCTTAGGCTGTTCCTTGGCCTTTGCAGGCTGCCCAGCTTTCTTGACAGGAGGGACAGATTCAGTCTGTTTGACATCACCCACCACCTTCTTGAAGTTTGGCTGGTTAATCAAGGTCCAGAAGTATCTCTCAACGTGAGGGAACGCAGAGGTAAAGCTCTTGGTCATGACAGTGGAAAATCCCAGGTTCAAGTTGCAGACAGTGATGATATCAGCAAGGGTAACAGAGTGTCCAACAAGGTAAGTGTTGGAAGTGAGATGTGTGTTCAGAGCATCAAGTCCTCTTTTCAACGCAGAGATCGCAGCTTCCTCACCCTTCATTCATAAAAAACAATTCAGGGATGAGAAAAGATCACGTGTGTTATCGATTCAGTGGAAGCGTGTAACTAGATTGTGATCAAAGAGAGTGGGTGGAACAACCAACGAAAGTAAGAAAAGCTTACCGGAGCACTGTATGGCATAAACCCCACTCTTGGGCCGAACCACTTCAAGATGTTTCCATAAATCTCCAATGAGGAGAAGTCGCTCCATTGCTCAACATGTGCCTGCAAAGTAAAAACATCAAGAATACAAACCAATAAATAACAAACAGAAGAACATGCGCAACAGATTAGAGAAAAGTAGCCATGGGGAAAACAGAAACATACATATTCGATCAGGGAGGAACCATTCAAGGAGTTCTCACCGTTCAATCTGCTTACTGCAATATCA
The DNA here is from genome assembly GCA_905132765.1 of Moricandia arvensis. Classification (NCBI taxonomy): domain Eukaryota; kingdom Viridiplantae; phylum Streptophyta; class Magnoliopsida; order Brassicales; family Brassicaceae; genus Moricandia; species Moricandia arvensis. Next base: position 91,740 of record CAJHQP010001271.1, read on the forward strand.
TATCAAAAACATCCATTATACCTCAAAGACAACGAGCAAGTAGACCAGACCAGAGTCATCGAGAGACAAATGAAAGGAGAAAGATTTATTACCGTAACGGGCAATGGCGTTGCTCTCAAATATAGGACCCTCCGGAGTCTCAAGCACCGGAACCTAACAAAACCAATAGTACTGCTTAGCTAAACATCATAGATTCAAAGCTAATGCAACAAATAAGATATTGCCAAAACCTTTCCCATAGGGTTCATCTTGAGGAACTCAGGGGTCTTGTTGGTGACACCCATCTCAAAGTCAGATGGCACATCGATCTTCATACCAGTGTACTCTGCAACAATGAGTGCCTTGTCAGCACTTTTGTTTCCCTTGTACGTGTGCAAGACCTATACACATAAGATCCCACGGACAGAAAAAAAAAACACCTCATCAGTAAATCTTATCGCAAGTGTAAAGATTTATTCACGAAAATGAATTTCTACTACAGAACCTAGTAACAGCCTGTGTCGGAAAATTCATTCTCGAGCTTAAAAAAAGTTTCTATCTTTAAAACTCAAAACTAGTAAACAGTAGCTAGATATATCAAGACTAAACCGATTGATTACTTCAACGAGTGATCTAAGCACACATTGATGATAACAGAGAACTCACCAAAGCCATTGCTCAGACGGAGATTAAACAAACTTGGGCTTCTGATATCGGATCTGGTTTCAATGAAAAAACATCAAAGCAGTGAGCTTTCAATTTGATACGATCATAAGCGATGATTACAAGCTAATTGGAGATTTCGATTTGTTTGCTCTCTTACCAGGCGTGTTTGAAGATACTCCGTGAGAGCAAGAGCTAGTGTGGCGGAGACAGTGGATTAGGGCTTTTTAAAAACGTAAGTTGAAGCTCTTCTCACTATATAAAATGATTAACAAATGGGCTTAATTGCTGTGTGTTGGGCCAAATAAAACTAACTGGGCTTGATTATTAACCGGTTATGGTCCGAGACTGGTTCAGTAGGAATCAGATTCCGTTAAGTCCAAGTATTAAAGGTTTGAACCGTTAAATCTATCTACATATGCTGATAAAGTGTTTGAAAATGACATGAACATTGCTATCAGGTTGACTGAAAAGGCCTACAAAGATTGTTTGTTTACGACTTACAAGCTGCTCGAGATGAGTATAGACTCTCTTGTGGCACTGGCGGCTTGAACCGTTTCTTGATCTGTTTTATCCATGACTCATCTTCTTCGAGGAATACTGTTCGGCCACCATAGTTGAGAGAGCTCCACATGAGACTGTCATGGCCTAGACCAAACACCAAGGAGTTGCAGGGTGACTTCTTGTCGAGTACTCTACTGCTGACAACTATTTTCTTGAGCGTTTGTTGCGGTGTGATCTCTGAAGTAGAATAATGGATCAGTGCTTGCGCCAGGGAACGTGGTAGCTTATTTCAGGCACCAAAGCAACCATTTGATCTAGTCTCTTCTGGAGTCTGGTGTTCCTGTGAAATTGTAAGAGTTGATCTCACTATGAAGATGAGAGCCAAGGCTGCGAAAATACAAACAAGAAGAAGCTTGAGCTCATGGCTTTGACTTGTTCTAGTCCTCATTTTGTTGGATTCTTGAGAAGTTACAACTTGAATCCTGTATAGTTATTAGATATATATGTGCTAATGAAATGAAAGAGGAAGTTAGGTTTATGCTTAGACATAAAGGGAAGGGGAAACTATAAGTGTACTTGAGAAAGACAAAGCAGCTAATTTAAGGTTCTGCAAGGAGCAAAGAGAGAAGAAGCCTTTCTATTTAAGTTTGTTGGCCGCCACTAACACTTCATTATATAAAATTAATAAACAATGAAGAATAGTTATAAACAATCAAGAAGACTAACGTAAAACAATTACCACGTAGCGTAAATAGTTATAAAAATTATCAACAATCAAGAATCAAATAATTACACAATTATAGCTTTCAACTTTACACAAGACCTCACCAAAAGATCAACTGACTCTACGTTGATTGATTACACCCAAAAGATTCTTCTGTTCTTCCTTTTCTTCTCTTTGATTGTCTGATATCTCTGACCTGCCATTTGCAGCAAGAGACGCTCGAGTCTGTCCCTATTAGTCTTACTTAACCACTCAAACAACTAACTGAATCTGTCTTTCATGCTCTCTCAACATTACATCTAAGTTTCCTCCTGCAGAAACTAATGGCCCTGAGATGTTCATTCTCTTTGTTTCGTCACTGTCACCCTAACACATGGCAAATTTAAAACAAAGTGATTAGCCCACAAAGAGTTTCACTGCAAAGCATAGTGTTATGGTCAACGTGTTCTTCTTACCTGTGGATTCTCTGTCTTCTGTAGAATCTTTGGGTTTAACCAGCAAACGTTGTGACCCATCACCATCTTTTTTGTTATTGTACTTATCTTCAAACCACCGTGGATTTGCTATAGCGAAATGTGATGCATCTCTAGCAGCTACCGAGTTTGAGAATTTTGTCAACTGGGCTGCTCCACGTTGAACAAAAGACCGTTGCATCCTCAGTTCTTTTCTAGGAGGAGACCGACTTGAACCCCTCGTCATAACACTCTTCAGTGCTCCATCTTCATTAGGATTGAACTTCTCACTCATGCTTGTCTCATTATTCTGCCCTTGACGTTTCTTTTACAAACAAGAACATACAACCAAAAGTTAAGCTTACGTGAATATAAACATACAGTATAATTATTATGCTAGAATGATCATACGTACTTGTATTGAAGCTAGTAACTCGGCATTTGCATCTGCAGCTGGCACAGCTTTAGATTCTCTAGATACTTGTTTTGACTCATTCTGTTTACTGCTTGTACCTTTCTTTCTGGTGAATAAAGAGGTATATAAGAGCCATTTTTTTTTATGTCAATACTATGCTACAAGTAGAATCTAGATGTTACCGTCTTGCTTCCTCTTTTTGAAGCTTCACATCAATTTCCTTTCTCGGTTGGTACTTTGGCAAACTTGATGGGTCACTTGCAAAAGGCTTTGTCGTAAAGAACTGATTTAAAGAAAACGAAAAGGAACAAAATGTGAGACAAGAAGGATATATAGACTACTACTAGCAGTCAGAGAAGAAGTGTTTCATAGCTTTTACCTCACTTTGAAGGGCATCATCTGTGGTTCCACGGGCATCTGGTTCAACAGCTAGAAGAACTTCCACTAACGCCAAAGCTGAAGGTGGAAGACTCTTAAACGTCTCAGCTACACACCTTTTGTAAGCCTGCTGAGGTTTAAAGATGGTAGCATGTGGGAGTTTCGATCCTTTCCAATACTCTTCAGAAGGTGATCCACAGAGTTTAAAGATCTTGTGTAGTTGCTCTACCTCTGTTCTTCCTGGCATAATAGCCTTCCCATGAAAGAGTTCTGCTAAAATGCAACCTGTGCTCCACATATCCACAGCAACACCATAGTCCGTTGACCCGAATAAGAGTTCAGGTGGACGGTACCACAAAGTAACAACACGGCTAGTAAGAGGCTGCTGCTTCTGGTGGTCACCGTAGAAGTTAGCAAGACCAAAATCTCCAAGTTTGAGATTGTTGTTATGGTCAAGAAGCAGATTAGAGCCCTTGATGTCACGATGCAACACGCCTCGGCTATGACAATGTTCTAGACCGTGAAGCAACTGTTTCATATAGCATTTAATCTGCACCAAACACAATGTGTTACATGAGAACCAACCAGCCACATAACAGTAAACCCCAATTACATATATTCATACTAGTAGTACCTGTGCCTCAGAGAACTTAACACCAGGGGTCGAAGCAAGGCCTGCGAGATCGTGCTCCATGTATTCAAATATGAGATATAAACTTCCTGACACCCTAGAAGTGATCAAACCCTCAAGCTTCATGACATTAGGATGGTCAAGCCTACGAAGGATGATTATTTCTCTAGCCATGAACCTAACACTCTCAGGATCCATATTAGCAAACCGCACTTTCTTCAATGCAACTATTTGGTTAGTCTCTAGGTCCCTGGCTTTGTACACACTGCTATACGTCCCTTGCCCAATCTAACAGTAAACAACAATGTCAATCAAAATGATCTCAATATACATAAATAAACAAAACGGCTCTCACCTTTTCTAACTTCTCGAACGAATCAGCCTTGCGTGGAATCCAACCATTGATAGCTTCTCCAGCAACTGAAGCTAACCAAGAAGGCCAACCAGCCACAACCTGAGCACCTCTTTCTCCATTACTAACACTTGTTATCCTAGTCATCTTAGGTTGCTGCAACGCCCCTGATTTATTAGTCTCAGTGATGATGAGCCGTCTCTGGAACAAAGACCTGGAAGATTTTCTCTCAAGGTTCACCTTCTTCTTCTCAGCCTCACCAGATGATAAGGGTGCTGAGTTTGCGGCATCACTTGGTATCAGAACTCCCAATGTGGTATCATTGTCATTGTTAGCATTGATAAAGCCTGCTCTTTCATCGGATCCTACAATGGCTATGCACGAAGAAACAGGCTTTTTCTTGGTTTTGGAGGTTTTGTAGCTTCTTATCTCCTTGACATAGTTGTTGCTGATGTTCTCGTCGATGGTATCGTTTGCTCGTGCTCCTTTAGAGCAGCTGCAGCCCATAACCACAATCACCAAGATTCACAGGGAACAAAGGTTGGAGCTTTTGGGATCAAATGTGCTTTTGATTTGGAATCAAAGAATCAAAAGGAAGTGTTTAATCAATAGAGATGAAGAATCTAGAGAGAGAGAGAGAGAGATGGCGTATAAGAAAAGGGATGAAAAGGAGGTTTCTTTGTTTTTGTCTATTTTAGGAAGGTGAAAGGGCAAAACAGAACAGCAACAAAAATGAAACAGAAGTAAGCTGTTTCTATCTGTCTGTCTTATAGAGAAAGTCGAAGAATGACAGAGATCGTGTGCCCCTATTAACGGAGGAAGAGAAACAGAAACATTACCATTCTTTATATACTCTCTTGACTGTTATCAGTGTTAAAAATTAAGTTAACTAGGCAGATGTGTCAGTGATTGCCACGTGGAAACACGTGGGATGTGGCCCCCATATCCACGTTATCTCACATAGGATTCATCATTTATTAGTAGTGGGCTTGGATGGGCTTTTTATACGAATTAAGGTGAACTAATTGGTTGAAAAACACCATTTTAAAATGGGAAGAACCAAGGTAATGTCTATTGTCTAGTGCTATATAAAAGACAAAGGTTTAAGTTGCTACAAAACATATGAAGGAAAGATCCGAACACACAAGCACTGAAGGGGAAGAAAGTAGAAAACTAATAGCCTCCCTTGAGATCGTTGACAACATCGTAAGGGATAGGGGTGACTGTCTCCAAGGTCATACCTTCAACCATGAATCCTGGTTTGGGTCCTTTAGGCTGTCTCTTCGTGCTTATCGTCTCACCTTTGGCTTTGGCTGCAGCCTTGAGGTCATCGTTCTTCTTCTTCCTCAGCTTGAACTCCTCTGCGCACCTTGACTGCTGCACGTGCTCCACACGCACATGAAGCCTCTTCTTAATGATCCTGTTGCCAATCTGAAACACACCATCCAAGTATATAAGTCAGTCATCACGTTACCCACCAAGATAAGACACTAACCAAACCACCAAGATATGATTTGCAATAAGGCATGTGTTATTTGTCAATAGGATTATCAAAAATACACATAAGATACGATCAATTGTGACAGAGAGAAACAAAAAGGTTAATAGTACAAGAAATTGATTTAAAGCAAGCATTCATAAAGTCATAATCCAAACATACAAGCAGTTCTAAAGATAAGGAACTGAAGAATTCAATCAATGAAAACTAGATAGATGTAAGTTCAGACCAAACAAAACCAAAGCAGTCACTTTTAGAATCTGAAACCAAAGTTACATAACAGTAGAGAACTAGTTCCAGCAATAAAAAATAAATCTTTGAGATAAAAATTAAATCTTTGAACCAATCACAACTTGCACATTTCATCATAAGATCAACAGATATGACAATCTAGATAACACAATAACTTAAAGAGATGTGAGTTCTTCGTTCAAACCTGTTTGTTGACTTCGACACCAACAGCACGTTTGGTGACGTTCCATACACGACCGGTACGACCATGGTAGAACTTGTGAGGCATACCCTTGTGGATCGCACCATTCACTTTAACATCGACGTAATCCCCGACCTTGAAGGTCCTGAGGTAAGTCGACAATGGAATTGTACCCTTCTTTCTGAACCCTCTGGCGAACAGATCTCTTGTTCGAGCACGAACTCCATGTCCTGCCGGCATTTTTTCACTGCTACAAGTAGAAAACCCTAGGAAGCCGCCTAAGCAACGAAATGAGAAAGACGCTTATATTATGTGTCTTTTGAGCTTAGGGTTTATTTAGTGGGCCTTTGTCTTTTATTTGGGTTTACTTGTTCATAGTTTATTCTTTATGTTATTTAAGTCAGATCAGTGATTACATAAAGATAAAACGTGTGTGTAAGCCCATTTGCTCCACCTTTGACATTGGTTTATAATGTTTTTATTCAGGATATAAGGATTTCGAAAAAAAACATTTTATTAAATTTTTTTTATATATCAATGATAAAAAAATTGTTACCAATTCATATAGCTTTTTACTATAATACACGTGAATGTTTTAAAAATTATTAGATAGCCGCCGATAAAAGTCTTACAAATGATTATTGTTAAGGCATGCGGGATGATTTTTTAAATGCCTAGACTGTTATATTAAAATTAATTTAAACAAAAAATATTAGAACAGATCTCTAGCTGCATATTAGACTGATTTTTAGAACATGACATATGGATTTTTATAAAATTGTTTAAAACGGTGTAAAATAACCCTAAAACATGAATCTTCTAAAATCATAGAATATAGTAATAAATATAATCTTTTATGTAACCTATTATAAATTAATGTTATAAAAAGAGATAAAACATATTTAGGCTTATAGCCCTCACTAACATAAAGTGCAAAGAAATGAAAAAAAAAAACAAAGAAAGGATAGGAAATGAATATTGTTCCTTTGATAAGATAACTCTTAGAAGGAAGTGGAAGAGTCAAAAAAAGCTTAGATGAGTTTCTTCTTCTCAAAGTAATGCTTCAAGTAGGCTACTTGTAATCCAGAGACAACAATGCAAATACCCAGCGACATCATACTGCACCAAGCTACTCGCGAGTTCGTTTTCTCACTCACCGTCCTCATGTCTGCTTCTCTGCAATATTGACCCATTTTGATACACAAATCTTGAGAACTAGACTCAGAAAACAAGTCAAGAAAAGTGAATATGCAGTACTTGTTTCTTAGGTAGATTAGATTTTCATGGATAGCTTCCACTGCTCCTTCAAGTTTCCTAATCTCTAGCTCCACTCCCTACGTTAAACAAGCAGCACATCTAAAAGTCTTTTAAGACACAACCACATAGTATAGTATAAAATGTGTTTGAAAAGCTGACCTCGAGCTTCTCTTTCTTAGCAATAGAAGCCCAATCTTTAGCAGCGATTCCAGTTTTCCAGTCAACGTTGATGCTAACGTTTTTGTTGCCGTGACTCTTCGCATCTGCCCAAAAGCAAGCTATGTAGTTCCCTGATTCTTTTGTTGTAAATGCAAATTCTCCATGCGTCACGTTGTCCGAATGGTGCAGATTGTTTCCATATGGTGACGTCACCTACATCATTAAAGCAACCAAAGAAGGACATGCAACATCATCATCATACTTGTCCAAATAAGGAAACTAGGATCGAGCATTAACACACGCCTTCTTAAGTCATTGTGTTCGTTACTTACGGATCAAGTAACAGAAAAAAAAAACAAATTCAAATCATTGAACAAAAGAGAAGATGATGAGGAACATAAATCAAAGACAATTTACCTTGGCGGATATGGTAGGTACCATGGAATGATCCTCGGAGATGATGATATAATCGGCCAGGACGACCACATTGCTCTGTATTTCTTCAGACACACACTTTGTTCCCGTGGGAGGCACGTCTAGCCAAATCGCCTCACCGACCGGAACCATAATGAACAGAAGGAGTGCTGTACTGAGTCCGTGACACATCTTATCGACCATCTTCATCGATCTTTCAAACTTTCCCATTGTATTCATCGATCCGTGTCTTGTGGTGATGGCCAGGTCTTTGCTCTATGTTAAGTGGTTTCTCTGTTTGTTCATCTTTATTTTCTGTTTTGGGCCTTATGGAACTAGCCCATGGGCCGTTTAAGTTTGATCTCTCAACAACAGATTAATGTTTGTGAAACGGATTAACTTGGCCTAAGCAGACAGATAATTTATACAAGGATCTAATTAGCTGGCCATATGATGTACACTTAGGTTTGAAAGAAGAAGCACATGGGAGAAGTATAAAATTTGATTCTTATCAGTTAATTAATCAGTTTTTCTAGGCCCATACGTGTAAGTCTATCAAGTTGATTATATTATATGATAAGTAGCTTACCTGCTTTCATATTATATGTAGTTTTAAACTAACATCAACATCAGCTTACCCTGTTTCTAGTCAACTTTGAAACCAAAAAAAAATCAATTTGGATTATACAGATAATAATACACGAAACAATGTAGCTCAAATGCACACTCAATGATGAGTTTATTGGTTTTTTATTACACAAAATAAATAAAAATGAGTGAAAACCATTCCTTGTAGAAAACAGAACCGGATAAAACCGGTAATGAATTTAGAAGTTGATCAATTCTTAGGCTGGAACCTGCTTTTAATGTTTCTAACAACTCTCGGAGATGTCTGAAACGCTTGTGACAAGATCTCATCAGGAACAGGAGGCGTAGACCCGAACAGAGTAGCACCAAGAGATTGAGTTCCAGGGAACTGACTATTAAAAGCAGCGATCACAGAAGCAGGGACGTGGCCACTGTTCTTCTGGAAATGAACAAGTCCTTTAGGGAAAGCAAAGACATCACCTTTCTTAAGAGATTGAGAGATGAGCTTGTTCGTGGTCGTGAGAAACCCAACATCGAGTGTTCCTTCGAGGACGTAGACGATTTCAGTGGCACGTGGGTGAGTGTGAGGTGGGTTTAGCCCACCTGGTGCGTAGTCGATGCGAGCGAGGGAGACACCAAGTGTGTTGAGTCCTGGTATGGTCATCACGTTGGCTCCTGTGACCAAGGAACCGAACGTGTTGTTGGTGAGACCTGGGTTCCCTATTCCCTGTGAGAAGAAATCGCGTGATGTGACGTTAGCTGCGTCTTTGCAAGGAAAGCCGTTGACTTTGATTCCTGAAAGTTCGTTAAAAGATTGAACCTTTAGGAAAGTGAATGAGATTAGTAGAGATGAGATCAATTTTTTTTATTACCAGAGGAGAGATCAGCGACGCAGAGGTCTTGGAGCATGTCGGGATCTGCGGAGACTGTAATGAAGAGGAAGGCGACGAAGAGAAGTAGAGTTGGTGAAGCCATTGTGTTGATTGGTTAATGGTGAGACTGTAGCAGTTGTGAATGGTGGTTTTATAAAGGAGAGAGAGGAATGATTTTTCTTGTTGAGAGAAGCAAAGAACATGGCTCTTGCTTTTATTTCTATTCTCGGTCAAAAAAATGAAATGTCAAAGGTCAACGAATAGTTAAAATGAATGGATCAGGGCTGTGCTATTGAAAAAAAAATGGCCTATACTTGTTTTGGTCTTACACGTAACACGGTTTATAGACATTTAATGAATTTTATAGAATAATAGGAGAATGGAAGATTATTATTATTACTTAATGTAATTATCAATTATTATCTCTAGTCTATTTTATTTATTGTTTTAAGTTTTTACACACATATTAAAAAAATTATTTATATATATTTTTGAAATAAAAATATTATTATCTATAAATATAACTATATTTTAATTAATTTAAAAAATCAAAAATATTATACAAAATTAATAGATTTTATATTAAAATTATAAAATAATATTTTATTTTGAAACATAATTTTAGTCTACGACGACATATAAAATGAAACGGAGGTAGTAAAGTTTTGGTTTACTCTCTTAACTTAAGTCTTATCTGTATTTATATTATCATCGAAAATTTGATGATTTGCACAAATATCTTCTGACTTTAATGGTTTTTGCTTCAGATTACTTTCATGTTTGTCTTTAAGCTAAGCGTCGTCTTTAGTGGGTTGGGTCTATCTTCATAATTTCAGTTTGGGCTTTAGTATTTATTGGCCTTTTCAGGAGCAAAGCTTGATTAGGAGATTATAATTTGAGTTTCCATATAAAAACACCAGGATCAATTGCTAACTTGTTAATGCAAGATCATGATTCGTCCTTTACTGAAGGTAATTATTCTAATAGATACGGTATTTGATCTCGTGACTCTATGATATTGCGACTCTCTATGAACTTTATTATAAAATTGAATTTATATCGATGCTTTTTTTATTAATAAGCCGCTTATATATACTGGCCACGTTACGTACGTCTCTCAATGTTCATTTTCAGTAAGAGAGGAAATAATGAATGCACTTATGTGGAGTTGGAGTTTCGCAGGGCTCTTTCTCTTAAGCATTCTTGCAAATGGAGTAATGGGTTCTGATGAAATGGACTTGTCCAACAGTTTCAATGGCACAAATGTGTTTCAGAAACAAGATGATGGTGCAGATGTCCTGGTGGTCGGACTCACTCTGGTCCAACCCGCTGCAGCTGAAGGAGCTGGTAAGCCTCTTTGTTTCAGATCTAGACTTGGAATGTTTCAACCTCTTTCTCCTTAGGTTTGTTTCTGTGACAAAAAAAAATCAAACTACAAAACATGTTCCAGGGTTTGAGAAAATAATTTTACAGAAAACGTTGGGTTTGAGTCTTTGACTTTTCCTTTTACAATTTTTTTTTAGACAAAAACACTCTGATCTATAAAAGCAAACAAACACAACTAAACAATACTACAATGTGAATGTCTTTCATTGATATTGATGTTTAATTGATATTTTAGTGTAATACAACATGTAAAAGCACAAAACACAACGACACATTGGAGACCATCTCAACTGATATTGAGATTTTTTATAACTTTGTTTTGGCAGTGTGTCTGGATGGGTCAGTGCCTGGATATCATTTGTACCGTGGGTATGGTTCAGGAGCAAACAATTGGATCATTCAGTTGCAGGTTTGTACATAAGATATAGTCTTTTTGTTCTAATAATATATCTTTTTCTAATATCCATTTTCATTGGTTTTCCACAAATCATAGCTGGAACAAGTATAATATTATATTTTCTCTTGTTAGTGTAATGTGATTAAGGTGTTGTTTATAGCAATCCTGATTAGTAGCTCGAGATGAAGAAAATAATGGAATAATCTAATTTTGTAGGGATAATATTAATTTAAAAAGTTGGTCTATTAGCATTGGAAAAAACGACCGTCAAATTAGAAAATACATTAATATCTTATGATGTAAAACTCAAGATACAACTGTTTCTATAAGTTTTAGTTATGAAAATAGGAAAACAGATGAGTGCAAATGTAATTATGAGTTTTGATTGGTATATACGTCTGCAGAATCATGCAATAGTAAAGAGTTTTTTTTGCATAATTATTTATTAGTCGAATGATAACATTTGAAAGGACAAGAGTTTTTTAAACTAATTACAAAACGTTAAAATTCTGGTTTTTAGCAATCCAGCTAGATATGTATCGTCTTTTAATTATATTTCTAATACCCCCAAAGTTTATATATATACTGGCCGGAATCAGTTTTAGTGAAAACTTAATAAACATTCTGAACGGGACAATATAGCAGAATCACGTGAAAAAATCATTAATCTAATATGTCAAAAAAAAAAAGCTTCATGTCTTCTATACATCATAACCTAATTGTCAATGCCACTTTTTTGAAAGGGTGGTGCGTGGTGTGACAGCATAGAAGATTGTCAAAACCGTAAAAGGAGTAGTTATGGATCGTCTACCTTAATGGAGAAACAGTTAAATTTTACAGGACTGCTAAGCAATAAAGCCGCTGAAAATCCAGGTTTTTTAAACAAAAATCTCAAGATATCCCATGTTAAAAACAAAAATGTAATGTGGTGGAACTGTTATTGAATGATTCTAAGTTTTTTTTTCTGCTAAAATGTTGCGCAGACTTTTACAACTGGAATAAAGTAAAAGTTCGGTATTGTGATGGCGCATCCTTCAGCGGTGATAGCGAAAACAAGGTTAGCTAAAACCATAGACATATCTGTGCTTTTTTGATTGATTATCTATGGATTATCATTATATATTTCATTAGTAATTTAACTTGAGACTCATATGGTTGCTTATCATTTTGGTGTTGAAAAAAAAAACATTTAGACGGCACAACTTGAGTTCAGAGGAAAGCGTGTATTTTTAGCCGTCATGGAAGATTTGATGGCAAATGGAATGTGTCATGCAAAGCAGGTACTTAAGATTAAATAGATTCCATATTTTTTTGTTCTTGTTTCAAAATGTCACGAACCTTAATTAGTTATAAATTGGTAATACATGTGTAATGATATATATATATATATATATTACCTTTAAGGCCTTGCTCAATGGATGTTCTTCTGGAGGTCTTTCAGCGATTTTACGCTGCGATGATTTTAGTAGTTTGTTTCCTCATACCACCAAAGTAAAATGCATGAGTGATGCTGGCTTCTTCCTCGATGCGTGAGTTATTTCTTTTTTTGTCTTACTAGTTAATTATTTTCCTAATTTAATGTATATTTTTGTGTTTGTTTGTAAATGAAGTGTTGATATATCTGGAGCTCGTTCTTTAAGGCGTATGTATTCTGGTGTCGTAAACGCCCAGGTACAAGTACAAGTGTACAACGTTATGAAGTCTTGATGATGATAGAGATGGTTGAAAGCTAACCAAAAAAATTGTTTTCCTTATAACTTTTAGGGTTTGAAAAATATGCTTCCTAGCACATGTACAAGCCATCTTGATGCAACATCGGTATTGATTACCCGTTACTCGTGAGCTTTTTTTTTTTTATTGTGTATAGTTCCTCATTTGTACATAACTTGGTTTCAATATTTCACAGTGCTTTTTCCCTCAAAACATAATCAACCAAGTCAAGACACCCTTGTTTATTCTCAACTCGGCATTTGATTCGTGGCAGGTGACTTATTATTCGATCTCTGCTTTCATTTTCTCGCTTATTATGGATGATGGATCATATGGTTTTCCTTGTCTTTGGTTTTGGTGAATTTGATGAACTAGCTAGCATAAAAGAGAATAACAAAACTCGAGCAAAAACAACATATATGTTTAGGGTTTTCCTTTAAACATGTGAATAAATTAATACATTCCTAGGTTTTAATTGTTCTTCTATCTCTATACTTCTTGATTCATAAGCCCCAATCACTGAACCGTGGCATTCATCTACTCACTCCATCGCGTAGCGCTCCCTAGAAGTATTATTTTGATTCTAAGTCAAACCTAGAAGACTATCTTGTTTTTCTATGCAGATTGAAAATAGTATAGCTCCACCATCTGCTGATCCGAGTGGCAGTTGGCGTAATTGCACCTCCAGTTTCAAGTGCAACGCCTCTCAGATGCAATTCTTGGAAGGTAACTAATGATGTTTTCCTTAAACCTACCACTCTTTAATCTAATGTCTTGTTCAACATGGATATGACAACTCTTCACAAGCTTGTATATACTAACAAACCGAGTTACAGGTTTCAAGAAGAGCATGTTAGATGCCTTAAAGACCTTTTCGATGTCAAGCAAGAACGGAATGTTTATTAGCTCTCGCTGGGCTCATTGTCTAGCTGAGAGAAAAGATACTTGGTTTCCTGGAAATTCTCAACCGGGTGAAGATAAGGTGAGAACAAAGTAATGAGTATTTTATATATTTGTTTCGAACACACTTTTATTTGGATTTGAAAGTTGTTTTGATGTCTTGTTGTTGGAACAAAAAAAAAAAATACAGGGGATTGCTGTAGCTGTTGGAGATTAGTACTTCGAAAGAGCAAAAAAAGTGAATGTCACAGGCTGATTATCACTGTGATAACAAAGAAACGTTGTTAAGGAGATGTTTGTTTCACTTTGTTCCCATCGATTATTTTTGAGTTTGTCATTAAAAGGCTTTGTTACCATAATGTGTTTGTATCCATTTACTCAGCCAACCAATAAAATAAAATAAAACAATTCTGTTAGTTTTTGATTGGATTATGTTACCTTAATCATCCTTACCTAACATATTCCAACAAAAACTAACATAATTATTTGGTTCACATGCATTCTCGTGTCTCGCGTTAACTAAACCTTATCATGATACAAATGAAAGTTTATGATAATATTTAAATCCTCAAACCAATGAATCTGTTGGTCGGTAAAAAATATATACATTTTCCACTGAAAACACTATACATTTAATAGATTTAATATGAGAAAACTGATTTTCATATTATGCCAAACAGATTCTAAATATGTTTCTTTTCATTTAATAATGGTGAATCTAGACTAATGAGCTTTAAAATTCAATTTATTTTTATTTTAAAAATATAATAACAGCATTGTAAAAACTAAAGTCAACAAACATTTAATACCTTTTATTTTACCAGTCCAGTTATTGCGTTAGGTTATTTTAAGTAAAAAGTGGTTGTTTTGGATTGGAATCTTTGAAAATATTTAAACTAAATAGATTTTGACTTTCGGATATTAAAGTGAAAACCATCACATCATTTCATGGTAATTAAGGTCAAATCCTCGATCTATACTTTTTAACAAAAAAAAAATCTTTTGTGAAAATTTATTTAACTCCTCCGATTTTTCAACTGCGAAAGAATATTCCGACGCCGGCCAAAACATAAGCTTTGGGTCAATGGGGACAATTCCAATCCTCTCATAAGACTCTTACAAAAGGCACACACATGCAAACTTAGACATCTGAAACCATCGAGAGTACTACACATCATCATCTTAACAACAAAACAAAACAAAAAAATAAATGTATATATAGTAGTATGAGACTGAAAGGTTTGCAAAAGATAGAAGAATATTTGACGTATAAAACACACTTAAAAATAAAGACAGCTCAATTTTTATCCCCATGAATATACAGAACACTTAACTCCACTCTACGTATGTGTATATCGTATATGTCTTTGTTCTATACATCTGTTAGAATTAAGATAAAGAAAAGATAGCTAAAGGGACTGACCAAAGGAGACGGCCATTCTCTGAAGATCCTTGGAGAACACGTCACTAGTTTCAGGTGTGCCTAGATTATCATTCTGGCTTTGGCTCCAAGGATCTGTGATGTTTGAAACCTTGGCTAAGTACTCTGCCTCTGATTTGATGTTGAACGCTTGAGAGTTTTGACTCTGTACAATGCTTCCATTGAAGAACGGTGAGTTCAAATACTCTGACCATTTCATTTCATCAAAGTTATGATTTGGTTTGACTACTGAAGAAGAAGGGATTGACCATGAGAAACCACCATTGTCGAAGTAATTAGCTGTGTTGTTTGTCTGAAACTCCCAGTTAGGTGCTGCTAGTTTCACATGATCTCCTCCGGAGACAGTACTGGAACTGTTGTCCTGAGGAAGACTAATTGAAGGTTTTACACAAACCGGTGTCTGAAAGACACAACCAACCATGTTTCCGGGGCTAAACTGCCCCGGAACCATGGTACATAGTGAAGACTCAGGTGTAACAGAGAGTCCAAGGTTGGAGTTGAAGTTGAAGTTAAGCTTCTGAAGACCAAAGTAATCGGAGAAATCAGATGGCCTTTCGAGGAGGAAGTCTTGGTTAGTTGCAGCAGAGGAGCTAGGAGACTTGTGGTTGTTGCTGCTTCTTGTTGGTTTGTCTGTGTCAACTTCGGAGATGGGTTTGTGTGTGTTTGGATCAATGCCTCTTTGCTTCAGTTTCTTCTTTATACTCGAGTTCCATAGATTCTTGATCTCGTTGTCTGTTCTTCCCGGAAGTCTAGCCGCAATCTGTGACCATCTGATTGAAAAAAACAGAGCAAAAAACAGAGGAGGCTTATTACATATACTCTGTTAAAACAGAGCAAAAAAAACAGAGGAGGCTTATTACATATCCTCTGTTAAAACAGAGCAGAGCCAAAAACAGAGGATCTTAAGACTTAAACATGATCCTCTGTTATTACCTGTTTCCGAGAACAGAGTGAAGCTCGACGATGAGATTCTCTTCCTCAGGAGAAAAAGCTCCTCTTTTTAAATCAGGTCTCAAGTAATTGATCCATCTCAATCTACAACTCTTTCCACATCTCTGCAAACCTGTACCAGACTCAATACTTTTAGTTACCAAAAGGTAGCTTCTTTTTAGTTTATGTGAATCAAGGAATGTTACCAGCGAGTTTAGGGACAGAGCTCCAGCAGCCATGGCCATGATTGGTGATGTGATTGAGAAGCTTCTCGTCTTCATCAGGGGACCAAAGCCCTTTTCTCAGCTTTTGTTTGTAGCAGCAAGAGTGTCTCCCCATTTAGTTTACTGAAAGATGCAATGTTGTTGCAAAGGTACAATGAAAGAGAAGAAATAAAGCTCTGTTTTAAAGCAGAGAGAATGTATATGAAAACTTTTTGAAGGTTAATGGAATTTGAGGAGAAGAAAGGTGGAGAAAATGAAGTAACAGATCTTTAGAGAGAGATAGGGTATTAATAGGACTAAGAAAAGTCACTTTCTTTCAGAAGGGTTTGTTGAATTTTATGCTTCTGAGCTAAAAAAGTATGTATGTATTATTAAGCTTCTGTAAAAGCAATTTGATTGGTCCACGTCGGATTGACTTACACCAATGGTAAGAATCATGGTTAACAAATGGAGTTCATGTAGTTTTTTTTTTTTTTGACATTTACATCACTCATCATCATACATTCGTCATGTCTATGTGGACCCATTTTTCATACATTCAAATGCAGATTTTAAAGTATGATCGACATAAATTTCTATCAATGTTTTATTTTTGAGTTAATTAAGTGTGAGTGTAAGTAGTGGAGACATGCTCGTTCGTGTTCAGCCTGTCCTCGAAGATATTACGAGATACTCTACGCAGCCAAAACGGCGTGATCCTCAGCAACTCTTCTAGAGTTTTTTTAGTTCGGAAATTCATGAAGGTCGCTAGAGATTTTTATATGAAGATGGGAAGATGAGAATTCTATATATGAAGATGACATGAAATGTTACAAAATTTTGTCATGTGTTCTCATAAATTGTTTTCCATGTGGCAAGATTATCAAACTCTTTGAGTGATGATATGCCATAAACAATGTGATTTTCAATATTTGTATATGAAAAAATAATTAAAACCATGAGACTATGGTTTAGTGGCATAGTATTACACTTCATCATGTAGTCATGCGGATATGAATCCATTGTTTATGGTTCATTTGAATATTCAGAGAGAGAGACATAATCTATTCGTGGTTACATCTACATTTTTAAAATTAGTATGAGTTTTTCCATAAGTCTAGTATACATCCAAATTACATATGTTTCATTTTAGTTATCATTTAAGGTTTTTTTACACAGATTAAAAAAACATTTAATTTTGCATATTTTCAAAATAAAAACATCATTACATTTAAACCTAATTACATTTTAATCAATAGAAAAATAAAATAACATATATATTTAATAAATTTTGCATTGAAATCATAACTTATTTTTAAACGAAAATTTTACTCTACAACAATAATTAAATTGAAACTAAGGGCATTTAAAAAAAAAATAATCACATTTAACTTTCTTTTGAGAACCCAAAATAACCAGCGGCTATACTACCAACAAAGGTACGTAGAACACTGAACACATAGACCAAAACTAATACTATCTACTAGAGTGGTCGAATCGTTACAAGTAAATTATTTACAGTGAGAATGGAACAATTAATTAGATAGTGTGTAGATAATAAGAACAAAGACAAAGAAGAGTTGTTCGTTGTCGTCATGAAAGACTTCTGCAATGAATTAAAAGCAAATGCTAAATGAGGATTAGATCTTTGTTAAGAAGAACGCATCAAATAAAGGAAAAAATGGGAAAGGTTCATATCCAGCAAGAAATTGACACCATTGGTTCATATTTCCAGAAATTATTAAATGGAGTGAAACTGATACATAATTAGAAAATTTGCTTTAAAAACATGGTTTCTTTTGCAGATGAATGAGAATAATTAAGTAGTCTCTTTTGTTTGCTTTATGCATTTTTAATTTTTTAGTTGAGTCACTTCTCTTTGGCATTTTCTCTCTTTTTTTGCCTTAAAACCAGTCACAATAGAGGGTATATTCTTTGTACATTCAACCCAAACTTTCCCTCAAATATTCACATGTTGAAATTTTTGTAGTTTTCTTACGTTATCTAGAGACGGCCACTTGTTAGACTCTTACCGTTTATCCATTTGTTTATTGGGACCCAATCTTAGAAATATCGTGGACAAAAAAAGTATACATATATAATGTATGTGACATTTTTAACGTCATGAAGTTAAAATTATATATCTAGTTGATTCTTGATAGAGATAATGGTCAAAAAGACTCTAAAAAGTTTTTTTTTTTCAAAATAATATTTTTTTAAAAAAATAATTAAAATAAAATTTATTAAAGAGTGTAAATATATATTTATACTATTTCGATTAACTAATCTATACATAGGAAATTTAGAGTAATGGGATTGAGATTTTAAAAATTTAACTTTTAAAAAATATTAAAATTTTTAAAATAAAAAAATATATTTTAATTATTTATTTTTAATGTTTATTTTATGACAAAAACTTTAAAATGTCAATTTGAGAGATTTGCGCTTTTTGATATAATGATATGGTATTTTTGTAGACTTGCATTATAATAGAGTATTAACACTTTTCCTACAAAATTCATAAATTAATCAACTAATGGGATTATTTGTTACATCCACATATTATGAAGCCTTTAAAGATAAAATATATTGTTGAGTGCCATTGTTCATGCATGAGCTTAAAAAGAAGACTCGATAATAAGAATCCCTTCCCTTAAAAATAAGCAAAACCGACATGAATGTCTCATAATCAAACACAATAAAACAAATGGACTAGTGATTTTATTGTAGAATATCTCGAACCAAAGCTGTCAGAAGATACTTCGAATTAAACAATTCACCAAATGATTGATTACAAGAAACGCATATAATAATATGGAAAGACTTTGCATTTGCAGCGAGTTTCTTTTTAATCATACTCAATAAACTAATAATCTAATGTCAATCAACACGTTCTTGGAGTATTTCATGGAAAAGAAAACATTATGTTATACCTTCACTATATAATACTAGTATCCCCTAAAAAAATGGAACATATTCGATTAGGATTATGCATTATTGATTTGAGAGACCTATCATTTGATCATCATCGATCATGATTATAAGACAATCATGCATATATATCCGCCGCAGCCCTTCCATTATATGCAAACCATATCAAAATTCAGATTATTTAGGCGTTGATTTTGATTTGATTGGGAGCATGCATCTTTGTTCGTTGTTTCCAACTTTTTCATTCTAATCTCATCAGGAAGATGTCGTTTACCCATGTTATTTTTTTCCTCTTCAATGTTTCAGTGATTTTCTAAAGTTTATACATGTTTCAGTTATGATAGTATACATGCAACAACTTGAGAACAAATTTCAGAAAATTTTAATTTCACCATTAACACAGTACTTATAATTTATATCCCATCATAATTAAATATACTATAGAGGTGATTTTCTTTATACTCCCCTTGTTTTAATTGTCGTTGTAGAGTAAAATTTTTCGTTTCAAAATAAATATCGTTTTATGATTTCAATGCAATTTTTTAAAAAATTTATATGTTATTCTATTTTTTTATTGGTTGAAATGTGATTATATTTATAGATAATTATGTTTTTATTTTGAAAATATGCAAAATTAAATATTTTTTCAATCTGTGTGTAAAAACTTAAAACAACAACTAAATGAAACTAAAGTAATAATATATTAAGTATTATATTTATACTAGCGCATAGTAAAGTTAATAGTATATAATTAGTAGTGAAGTATATACATACATGCACTAGAATAACTTGTATGGTTGATCCTCTTCATGCCCTAGAATAGAAGTTTTATATTTTAGCTTAGATTGGAAGTATAAATTTATAATCATATATATATACAACTTAAACAAAAACACACATAGTAGAACATTTGAGCTGCTCTCGCAACTCAACCCTCCTCAATCACTCCTCTCATATTATTATTTTTATTGTTAAAAAGCTAATTATCCTCTCGAATTAGTGAAGTTAAAAAGGGTTACGTCTGTCGTTGTCATTAATTTGTCATTAATTTGTCATTGCAGATTATAAAATCTTCACCGACAAAATAAAAAGAAAGGAGAAGAGGTTCTACACTCTACACGTCTATTAGGGTTCCAATTTTTGTATGAAAATTTAACAAACGAATATAAATGATTCGACGGCGCTTTTAGTTTCGATGTACGTTGGCACTTGGCAACCAATATTAAACTAATTAACTATAATGCTTCATAAGAAAGCAACGGCATGCAGAGTAGAATTTGTAATCTACATTGCACTACTAATTTACTTTTTTTTTTGTTTCTGGATTCTCTATTAATTTATGTAGAAAAGTCGTTGTCTGAACTTAAAAGTGGATACAGGATAAATAAAAAGGCCAGAACTGAAAGAGATTGTGTCGTCATCTAAGATCATTTTTCTTCCCCAACTTTAATGAATTTTTGGAATTTGAATAAATTTGATCTCTCAGAGCCACTCGTAAATATGAAAGTAAAAGAAATAAAACTATGAAATTCTTCCCCAACTCTAAATAATTTTTGGAATTGAATAAATTTGATCTCTCAGAGAGCCACTCGTAAAGTACAAGAAATAGAACTATGAAAGTAAGTTTAATCAGAAATAATTGTAAATATTTAAAAAAAAAAATTAGGGGACCTGACATGGCGATAGCAAAAACTAATTATTATTAATTTTCGTAGCTCCTTAATTTTCATACATGATACATCAATGAGCAATGTATCTGTAGTTAACTGTGTAAAGTATATAGTTTTCTATAATTAGAAAATTTAAATAAAAGTCTAGAAGATTAACCATCAGCAGATATATAACCACCAATCATATTTCGTAGTGACTAACGAAAATATGCACCCAATAAAAGTTTGTGAAAATGCACAATGGTTAATCAAGTACTTCAACAACGAATCAACGATGTTGGTGGAAGATTTATCAATATTTTTTCTTATAAGAATTTATTAATTAGACATGGAGAAAGTGATCCTTATTAGAAAGTTGATTGCATTTTTAGATTAAGAGGATGAAGTCACAGAGAAAGAGAGAGGGGGTCCCAATGAGAAGTGACCTTCAATATATACCATCTTAATTGGCCCGTTTAGCATTAATCCTATCATCAAGGAAACATTAGCACATGCATGCACTTATACTAAGGACCCTTTTATGTTTGATTTTTTTTTAAAAATATCCCAATTTCATTAATGCCTCTTAATAAATATATTTATTCTGTTTTTGAGTGTTTATTCAAGACTTCGATTTCAGGTCAGGTTGTTAATTACTCTTGATTTAGCAAGCCATCCATCAGCTTTTCCAATTAGTATTGCTGATGATTTAATGAATTCATATTCTAGTTAAGTTCTGAGATGAGTTATATAGATCGAGTTAACTTCTCATATTACTTAAAGATAAATACCTCCTCTTTGATGATATATATACTATACTCTTCTAAAGTATTCATTTATTTAATATTTTATAGTGAAAAATATTCATGTATAATATACGGCAAACAAAGATTCTAACCCGTGTGCTTATGTAATGTTATACTATACGTTTACTAGTTGCTTGCCTCATCTGCTTTTCACAAAATTATCATTTGATTTGTGTTTTGTGTTTTGTGATTTGTGATTTGTGGTGGAGAAAAAGATCAAACTTAGAAAAGAAGGCAAAACAACATTTCAAGTTTGATTAAAAGAGAGTTTGTATGGTTGATTTTCTCTCTAATATGGCCCAATCTAATTGGTAAGACATGAGAGAAGACATAATCATAGATAATATTAGTGTGGCCAAAAAAGCAAAATGATGTTCAACTTTTCTTTTGCTTTGCGACATTAACACCATTTCCTTCTCTTTCAAGTTTCAATAAAATGGTAATCTCATCTTATTACATTTGTTTCCCTATATGCTCCACGTGTGCGTTTCCTATTGCTTGTTTTAGCTCATTGGTTATCGTAATTAGTTAGAGCTATCTTAATCCACCTTCATTTGAAGATATTATTCGGAAACTAATGAAAGTCAAAACTCTTTTTTGTATACCTCCCTTTTTGCACAAGACCACCTTTCTCAGTATCTAAGTTTATGTTAGCTATTATTGTGTATAGTTAACTGTAAAAAGCTTCATCAAATCAAACCATGACAGATCCATTGAAAACTTGTTGCACTAAGAAAGTTTGTTTGGTCAAAAAATATGTTCCTGAGGTGTAAGATAGAGACTGGATTTATAGCACTCAACTCCAGATTGAGTCAAAGCTTTAAACAAGATCAAGACAGGTCATAGACTCATCATTCATATGTGTGAAAATTCATACTCCCTCCGTTTCATATTAAATGTGATTGTAACTTTTTTTTACTATAAAATAATTATCACTTTCGATTTTTGATGCATAATTTATTAATTCTATACAACAATTTTTTTTTATTAGTTAAAATACGATTAAATGTATATGTAATTGTGTTTTTATATAGAAAATATGTGAAATTAATTATTTTATTAATCGTATTCATTATAACATTAAGCATTTGCTGGGCTGTGTAAAAAGAGATCATACATACACCTAGGGGTTTGGGAGGGTTTAGTGGACTTTTTGGGTTTATTTCTCTCATGTAAATGAGAATTATAAGCCCATGAGATAAACAATTATACGGCCCAATAAGTTGAGCCCATTATGACCTCTTTATTAAACCGATTAAATTTTTCTCAGTCGTCAAGATTCAAAAACCTTTCTTCCTCTCTCGATTGCGTAAACCCTAACCTTTCCCAAATCGCTGACAGACACTATGAACCTTCCGACGTCAACGGCGACGGCTGATTCAGCGGAGAACTCCACCGAGATATGCGACTGTTGCGGCAGCCAAGATTCATGGGTCATACACTCAGCACGTCTCCGCGGCGTCCTCCGCTTCTTCTGCACGCACTGCCTCCTCCGCAACCATCCTTTATCGTTTTGCCCCTCTTGCTTCGCCTTCTACGATTCTTCTCCGCCGCATCAGTCTCGCCGCGTCTCTTGTTCCAAATGCGGCTCCCACACCCACATCCAATGCGCCGGCGACGCAAAGTCTCCTCCTTTCCTCTGTCCTCCTTGCCTGAACCCTACTTCCTTCTCCTTCTTCCGTCCTGTCGTCGACACCAACGGCGTTCGCTGCTTAGACAAAGCCCTCTCTGAAGCCTTCTTATGCGCCGCAAAGATCGCTGCTTTCTCTATGAACAGAGCCGTCTTCGCAGCTAAATTGGATGCTGAACGGAGGGGGAAAGAGTGTGCTGTGGCGAAGAAGAGAGCTCGTGAGGCTCTTGAGGATGTCGTCAAGCTTTACGAGAAGGCAAGGTTGGTTAAAGAAGGCTCCTTTGAGCTCTCCGGTGATCAAGAACAGAACCCAAAACAGAGTATTGCATCGAATGGGGCTTTGAAAGTGATTGAGAGCTCGGGCCAAGTCAAGAAACAGGACCCAGTTGTGCAGGTTAAGCAAGAGAAGTGAATAGGTATGATAAAGTTGAAGCCTTTCGTCTAAAGAAGCTTCAAGCTGGGCAGATTCTGATTTTAGAGTTCAATGTAGAGTATGCAAAGTGATCTCCTTTATTCTTTACTTTTTACTATGTGTAGGAATCTGAAGTGTCGAATCCTAACTAATTGCTTTCTCCTATAGTTTGGTGATGAATTGGGATCATTATAGTCCACGGTGTTGTGATGTTGTTATGAACATATGTTTCCTTGTGCATTGATCAATACAATAGTAATGGATGTGATCACGTATGACATTAGGCTTAAATAGTGTCTGTACACCCTTGCTTCTATAGCAGTGAACTCAACTTTCAAGCTCTTGACGTTCTCAACATATAGCTTGCAAGAACTACCAAACAATTTGATTGCCATGATGAGGATTATGTAAGAAGACACTCGTCCTTGAGGCCAACAAGAGTATCAATTAAATGTCTAAGAAAATAATAAAATGTTAATAGTCTACGTGGCTTTCTAGAGTTCAAACGATAAAAAATACAATAGACTTTGCCGCGCGATCCAGTCAAACCCTACCAGGTAGCAACTGGAATCCCAAGCCGAAGTAACTCGACTTGGTGAGCAGCTAGAGAATCTACAAAAGAAGCTGCAACCTAGAGAGTCTTCACAGAAGCAGCTAAGAGATGATGTCTTGAAAGTTGAAGAAAACATTATGGGTCTGGAGTTAGGACAAAGGAGAGTTTCAAGGTGAGGAAAGTGCTAGATGCAGATTCTCCAATGAATTTCGAAAGAATCAACAAAATTTTGACGGCCAAGAAGGATGAAATAGCAAGACTGAGAGACGTGCTAAAGATTATAACTGCTCACTATAGGTTCAAGACAAAGGAATTAGAAGATCAGGTAGCAATACATGCTAATAGCTTCTCTTGTTTCTGTGTTTTTTTCTTTGTGCAGTAAAGCTTGTGTGCTTCTTGCTTTGACTCGGCATAGTAACCTTTTATGAATATAGTACCACTTGAGATGTTTTTTATGGGAGTATGATAGATAGGAGAGCGAAACGATGTGGCAATACAAGAACTCAAGGAGAAACTGACTGCAAAAAGACAGCATGTTTCAAGGTTGTTGTCTCCATGTCAATGCTGATATTAGTTGCTGTTTCTAGGCATTAAACTAACGAAGAATTCATCTTAGATTATAATAAAGTAGATAGAACATATCCTACAGTGTATGAAGGATTAAGTATACACCTATTTGTTACAACGTCTGAGTTTCTGCTTTGGTCCTAAATAGATTTGCTTAGAAGAACAACCATAGTTTCTGAACAAAACTGAAACTGAGCGTTGAACCAAACAAATTTATAATGTCTTACATTCCTAGCTTCTAAATAAGCTTGAAGTTGTGCATAACTATGTCATATAGATATAACTAATTCAACTCCTATATATTCTATTTCTAATGAAATAGCATTGCGTGAAGAATCAATGTTGCCACCATAGTGTGACAAAAGTGACTCTGCAAGTTGGTAGAGTGTGATGATGTTGGACTTGGATTGTTCCCATTAGGTGAAACATCAAACCCGTAAACTGCTGAACCTCCTGAGGATGGATTGGGTAGAGTATTTGATGAAGGACTCGCCGGGTTAAAAACCGCTGGTGGAGTTCCAACTCTTGAATATAGTTATACATTTTCAGTTAGGAAACTCTGTAGAGAGGGTTTGAGACAAAAAGCAAGAGAGTTTGAAAGAATGTTTTTATTACCCAATAGTCACGCCTCCTGTTGGTGTTATAGGTGTTGATGTGACAGGAGGCTGGTTAACTGTTTGTGTTGATGGAGTTGGTGTTGTTGTTCCTACTGGAGATGACGTTGATGTTGATGAACCAGAACCAGAACCTGTCTGATAAACGCAAGAACCAGTACCTGTTTTGTAACAAACAATTCAAAACTAAGTCAAGCAAAGTCTTGTTAAGATAGAAGCAAGAAGCAGAGTATTTATCCTCTGTTCTTGTCTTACTCACTTGGGTTGGTGCTAACAACTGAGGCTGCACCGCCAAAGTCACAGCTTTGTGGAGAAGGATTCTTCTGGTAATAGCTGTTGAAGGCAAATGAGGCATGATTCTGAAGACTGATTGGTGAATAACAGCTGCCTCCTTGCTGTATCTGAGAGCAGTCTGCTTTACCGATCCCACAGGCATAGTCAAGAGCCAACTGGAGTGAGCTTTGAGAGGCTCCAGGCTTTGCCACGCACCAGCCTTTTCCTGAAACCGATGGAGAGTTTGAGACAACAGGCGGTGGAATCACAGGAACCATTCCTGAGGGTTGTGTTGGAGGATACTGAGTCACTGGGTTGGTCACTGGTGGTGTGAGTGTAGGAGGGACTACTGTGACTGGAGGGTTAAGAGGAAGTGTTGGAGCTGGATTTGTGGGAGTTATGGTCACCGGAGGGAATGTAGTAGCCGGAGGTGTAGTTGTAGGGTTTGTAGGGAAGACAGTTGGTGGGTTTATGACATCATGAGTGGTAGATGTTGAGGAACAGAATGGGACAAGAGAAAGAAACAAGAGGAAGCAACTCTGTTTCTCCATCATAACTTGAGATTGTTTGTTTTTATTTCTCTTCTTTCTTGGGTTATAAGGAGAACAAAAGCTTTAAGATTCTTCATGAAAAAATTGGGGGGAGAAAAAGAGGGATGAAGCTGACTGTATTTAACATGCAAGTGACTAAGTAAGAAAAAAATAAAGAGAAAAAGATGTTTGCTTTGCTATTAAGTCTTTTGGATTTGGCCAGTGACTAACTAATCTCATCTGTTTTATTTTTCTTTTCTGTATATATTTTGTACAAAGACATAAGCTTTTGCCAAAGAAAGAAAAACCCATTTTTGTCAGATCCATTTCAGACATAAGCATATGCATAAAGTTCTGCAAAGTTTTCAAGAAAGAAGCTGCAAATTGGTATATATATATTTCTCTTATCCAAAAAGGAGAAAAAGAAAGAGACTAGTACTGCAGATTAAGATCATGAAATTAATTAACACACTGGTTGATCTTTTGCTTAGCTCAGCAAAACCCACAAAGATGTAAAGAAACCTTGAAAGCAGAAAGTGATTGAGAAAAGCAGTGAAGGTAAAGCTCTGTTAGCTGTTTTCATGGATTAGTCTATTGTCTTAATTCTAAAGCAAATTTCTCATTTATCCTCTACACGTTTGATTAGTGTTCTTTGTTCTTTAGATAAGAAGATCTATTCATGCAAGTAGGGACAACCCATGTGGAATGGTAGATCTTGATACTTTCTTCTAAAAAGACTGCATGGGTTCAAAAGCATGTGTACAGACAAGCTACCATTAAACTAGTGTCACATACAAAAAAAAATTAACATTAGCTCTTGTGAAGAGGTGGAAATCAAGATTGGCATTAGATAAAAGGTCACTTGATAAACAACTTTCGAAGGGAAGATCATGAAATAAGAGCTGATACATTGTTGATTTTAGTGGTTAGGCAAGACTTGCAACAAAGAGAGTGAGATGCTGGTTACTCACTTGTGGATTTTATTACATACGTTATAATATTTGGTCCATCAACATGTCTGAGAAGAAAGTATCTGAAAGGGTCTCTTTAGCTGATTTGTACTTCTCCATCCGCTTCTTCAGTGACCTCAATTCTCTTTCATCTTTCGAAGACC
The DNA here is from genome assembly GCA_905132765.1 of Moricandia arvensis. Lineage (NCBI taxonomy): Eukaryota > Viridiplantae > Streptophyta > Magnoliopsida > Brassicales > Brassicaceae > Moricandia > Moricandia arvensis. The sequence continues at coordinate 119,105 of CAJHQP010001271.1, forward strand.
GCTCCTAAAACATAGACGCAAAGGAGTATCAATATGATTTTCTACGTTGAAAACAGCTAATAACCAGCTATGTGTCCTGGAAACTTACGAATGACTTCTTGGTCAGTAAGAGATCCACGAGGTAGATTAACCAGAGAACGTTTGTTCGAGCAAAGCTGTTGTTAGAAAGAATAAGAAACAAACCATAGCAAATATAAACATTGGCAAATCATTAAAAGCACACTTCAATTTGGCTTGGAAATGCTATACTTACTGTCCTTCCCAGCTATCTTTAGTAACCGCCTTCATCTTTCTGTAAGTTTCTGACTGCAATATGACATTATAAAAACTTAAACAAATGTACAATTTCGTAGCTATTGAAATTACTGAAAGCTTCTTTAGATGCCTTACTTGTTTATCTCCTTTTGGTCCTTTGAAAAGGTATGGATCAGCAGTAAGGTCCAGAAACAGTATCTTTTCACCTGACCATGGTAGCTAAGAATTAGATAGGACCTCATGGTTTACATTATATCTGTATTGATAACCAGAAACTCACCTGTGTTGATTCTTGAAAGCGTAAAGTCGATTATGGATATCTGAACTCCAAAAGTTTTGATGAAAACTTGTTTCCCCTCGACAATAAAAGGCAGAGTACTCGAGTTATTACGACTTAGAAGAATGTTTCCCCTGAAAAGAGAAAAAAAAAGATCAGCCGAGAGAACGCTATTAAGTACTGTAGTAAACTAATCCCAATTAGTAAACTATACCAGATTAAATACTAAGCTTACCAGTGCAGATCTCTATGCTCGAACTCAAAAGCAGCTTCAGCAACAGCTAGGCCAGCGGTGACCTTACATGTGAAACGCAAGCTATTAACCAGAACCAAAAAATTATTCCCTCAATTTCTGTTACAAGAAATAGAGTCTATAGCTTACCTGAACCAATAGGCTTCGTGCTTCATCAAAGTTCAAAAGAACGAAGCCTTCAAGGTCTTTGCCACCATGTTCCAGAACAAACATGACATAACACTGGAAGCAGAAACCACGCGGCAAATAATTGTTATTTCTACAGATTAAACAGCATAAACAGACCTTCAAAATCTAATGAAGTGAAAAGAATCTGACTTGTTTCTCCGGAAAATCTGGGTGATCATTCTCAGATCCATGTTTTGCATCCCATTCTTCCCATGCTTTTATCAGTATAGGATCATAGGGACCTTCACATACTTTTATACTGCAACAACATCATGAGCACAAGTTTGTGAAATGATGCACAAAAGTTATGTAGAAGATTTATAACAGAAAGTCCCATCTCCAGCTTATTTGAGTTACTGAGAAAACGTACTCTCGAGTTCTTATGAATGTCGGGCACAAATTCTGAGCTTCAGTCTCCTGTTCTCTAAGTTGATTAAGAGTCCAAGAGAGTATCACTTCCTCAAGCAGTTCGTCCGCTCTCTGCAACAAATGACAAATAATAAGATGCCATTTACTATATAGGAAGATAGTATTCTCTTCGATTTACTGTAAGTATTTACATAATATTAACCATAACTCGTTCTCATGACAGCTGTTGTAAGAAAATGCAGGCCTTTCTTTCACCATCAATGCATTGCTCTAGCCTCTAGAGATATTACCCAAATTATAAATATTGTGTTCTTCTCTACGTAGACTTAACCAAACTTGAAGTCACTGACCTCTCCAATATTTCCTCTCATGCTAAAAATAATCCTTTCACTAACTAGAAATTGTATCGTTGAGATTAAAAAGAACTGAGATATGAAAATTACCTTCTGTATTTCTCCATTAACAGTGAAGTCTCCATCAATTGGAACTATTTTACAGACACTAGCACCAGCCCGAAAAGCCTCCCCATATGTACCTTCACCAATCTTGACAATGCCTTCTGGTTCACTGTAAGGTTGAGTCATGATTATAATTAGCTCAGATTAAACACATTGAGATAAGAACAATATATCGCATTCCTGATAGAGGATATGGTAGCACTAGACAAACACTCAGTGCTAGAACATACCAGAATTTGGAGAACACTTCCATGAAGTTTGATGGTTGCATCTGTCCACAGGCGGATAATAGATCAAAAAATGGCTTCTCATAACCTAGATGAGGGGACACCAGATCAGACGTCAAAGACAGTCGCTTCAGCTCATCTTCAAGGTCGATTTCTTCAGTCTTGATCTTTCTAACAAACTCATCTTCGAAGTCAATTTCCTCTGTCTTGATTTTACTAACAGGCACATCTTCAGCATCTACGCTGTCACCAGCACTCTGGATGAGCCGGAAAACTGAACTGTTGCTAGCAGAAGAATTTCCTGGGGTTCCTAGAGCTAACGCATCAAAGGCATCATCATCAAGTATCGGCTCTAAGCGTGTGGTTGAGTGTGAGGTTTCAAGTATCTTAGAGAGTGTGCTTGAAGGACCACAGGGACGATTTAACTTCTTCGAGATCAGCCATTTTTCTAATCTTGTGGCCAGATGTGGCACCTCAGGAACAACTTGCTCACCATTGATCCATGTACTAGAATTCTTGGTCTTGGGAGATGGACTCTCTTCCACAAGCTCAAAAGCATCAACCTCATGAAAATACTCCTTCTCTTTCTGCAAGTCTGGAGCTTTCACAACTTTTCCCTGAGAGATTAGAACATAAAGTGTTTATAAAAATCACATGTTGACCATCTTCACTGAGACAATGAGAATCATTCGTTTAAAGAACACTAGGATTCATATCAAAATCAAATAACTCAATGAAGCAACATGGATATACAATACAACTAAGCCTACCTTTGGAATAGCAGGCTTCTTTCTCCTAGCTGGCTTCTTCTGAGGCTGATTGTTGACATAAGCGCCTACTGCTATACTCTCCCTCCCTCTGCCACAGTTATCAAGCCTTTCATCAGTCTACTAAATAAATATATTGGTGGCACTTCCGTGACATTTCAACAAACACAAGGGGTGCACTAATTTCAAAGCTCAAAAAAAAATGCTCAGACGACATAAAAACAATAAAAAGATTAGATTTTTAGTAGCAACGGTAAGAATCAGAAGGAAAAACAAAATTAGGGTAACGCTTAGAATATAACCTGGTGGAAAGGGAACGAGTCCAGCTATCTCTCTTGGGTCCATTGATGAAACTAGTTCGAGCCCCTTTCACTGACCATACTCTGTTTTTCAGATACATCCAATTAAAACATTTTCAGATACAGAGCCAACAAAAGGAAGGGTTTTTGCAAATTTACAAATTTGAGGCTGTGGAAGGCTTCTCAATCTTCTTCCTTCTCTGATAAACTTCGACCTGAGGTACTTCTCTGAACCCATCTCCGTCTTCTTCCTCGGATCTAATGATTTCAGACCAAAGATCAACTGATAACACAAACACCAACCTTTACACGTTATACATAATCTCACTTAGAAACAAAAACATAAACATCGGTTGTTCACCTCTCTCTCCCATCTCCGATCCTTCTCTTCTCTGCGCAACGTCAACGAAGAGTCAGGTTTTTGAGTTTTGAATTAAAGTTT